>VMDO01003356.1:7613-82503 GCA_007922755.1 Pedetes capensis | reverse complement strand
GATTCTCCTAAATTATTGTGATAACTTATTGAGGAGCTTTCAGAACCCACATGCATAATATATTTTGTGATTTTATATGTCTTAATGTGTACCGACTTTGCTATAAAATATATTTAACTTTTATCATTAGGTAGCTACTTCAGTGTATCTCGTAATGTTCAATAGCCATGCATAAAACATCTGATGATTATGCTGTTTGAAATCTAGCTTCAAAGATTGCAATTTAAATAATTAGGAAATTGGTGAAATATTTTTCTTGCATGTCATTTAGAATTTTTCTCTCCCAAACACTAAAACACATTTTTGCAAAGCACTGTAATTGATTGCCACCAACACATACCAGGTGTCACTTATGATTCTATTAAAACTGAGATTTCAGTTAGTCCCTGTAATAAAAATATTCTTATGTGTAGATTCTGTGAAACTGTGATGCTTCCTTTATAGAATTAGACAAGTGATATCAGTATATTGTGTATTGGATATGATGCACAATATATCGGTTGTAAGCCTCGCTCCCATGCCATACTGCATGACAAAAATGACAACCAAATTTGAGAAGTTGATTTCTCATCCTAGATTCAAATGTAGGGAAAGAATTCTTTTAATCAGCCATAATCAAGATTTGTAATTCTTATATATTTGTTTATTTGAAGCCAAGGTCTCGCTATGTAGCCTAGGTTGGCCTCAAACTCATGATGTTCTGCCACAGCCTTCCAAGTCTTGGCATTATAGGTGTGTGCCACGATGCCTGACTACAATTTACAAGTCTTAGGCCTGTGACATTGATCATATCTATGAAGGAAAAAGAAGTGCCACAGTTTTTCCCCCAGAAAAACATAAATATTTTTCTTAACTTTCTGAAGGTAATGCTGCTTATTAAATCAGTTAATCATAGAATAAGGATTGAGTGGGACAAGGCAAACACAATTCATTTTCAAAAGTATAAATACTCATTTAAGGCACAACAGAATGAAATACAGCTTAGATCATTTGTATTCAAAGAGAATATTTAATATTATTGGTTTTAAATATCAGTACATGGGGTATATAACAACCTTCCTCTCCTGAAGGCTTCCTAGTAATATAAAACTGGGTTAAAATCATAAAGATGTAAGTTTCAAATTATAATTTTATGGGGATGACAAATATGAGTTTTATGATATGCATTTCTGAAGAAAAAAATGTCTTTATTTATAAATGAGGATCTTCTGCTATTTTCTGCTCTTTAACTTGATGTATATTTGGAAGGAGAGGGAAACCGTGCATAGAAGCTTCGTCTCCCCACATTTTATTCTGTGCAAGGGCAACTACCAATGGATATTGCAGATGTGTAAGCCTTTGTTAGCTTGTGAATCTACGTCAGTGACATTTTGCTCTTTTCTCCTTAGGTTACAGTGATATGAACACCTATCAGACGATTCAACAGGTACCTCATTCTTTTCTCAATTTTTTTTTATCCAATAGTTTTTCATGAATTTAGGATTATTTCTGTAAGTTTAAAAAACTGCTGTTTCCTATGAGAAAAGAAAATTAAGACTCCCAGCTGTGTTGTATGGTGAATGTTGAGGTCCAGGCGAGATGCTGAGTGAGGGGCCAAGAGTGTCACCTGTTGAGGTGCTTGTCTCAGTGCCAAAGAGTCCCGATTTCACATAAGCAAATATTTAAGATTGTATTTTAAATATTTGGCATAACCACTCAGGTGAACGTTGAACACTAAAGCTGTGGGCTTTTCCCTACAACCATGACTAAAAGTTATAAGCATAAAGATACTTTATAATTGAAAATAGTGTTTGATATTAAAATTGCAATTCTGCAGACATTGGTGGCTTAGGGCAGTAAGAATGAATTTAAAAAATATCACTCATTGAATTAGAAATCCTGAAGTTAATAATGGTTGATTATTTTGTATAGTCTTTCTGCTAGTTAGAGTGCATTTTGATTTAACTTTTCCTTATTATTGAACTGTTTTCTTTAATTATTTCCAATGGTAGACACTTTACACTGATAATTAAATTTGCAACACTTTACAAAGAAAGACAATATTATCATTTTAATAAGATACTATTAGACATTAAATGTCTCAAATACTAAAGTTCTAATGTAGAAAATTACTTTCTTTTCAATTTACAATCTCAAATATGTGAGTAATGGTTGTGTATAACTGTAGTGTTATCTAAAAGTACTTTTACTCTAAAAGTAAAAAAAATGTGTATCTAAGAGTAAGGACTTATAGTGATTAAACAGAGGGACCTGACATCCTTGTTGACAATTAGTATTTAAATTACATTGAACAAGAGCTCTTGTTTCAAAATTTTTATGAGTTTAATTTGTTGGCAACAAGAGGAAATTTTTGTATGATTTTATAAATTTAAATAATGACTTTAAAGTCATTATAACATATTATTTTTATAGAAATTTAATTTGATATACTTTGAGGTTTCAGATAAGCCAAACTACAGTGAGAATAATTTTTTGACATTCAATCCAGCAATGGGATATATATGTTCATAAATATTTATTCATACACATAAATTATACATATATGTATTCCAGGAGTATTAAATGAGAATGAATGTGTTAAAAAGTTAATACTAGAACTTTCTGGGATGCTGATAAGAGTCACTCCTCACTTCATAATAAAGGCCTTTTGATGTATAAATTTATTAATATTTATATTGTGGTTCTAAACATAGTACTACATATATTTTATTTAAAAACAAAAATTGTGGGAGCTTAGTATTAGTTTCAGAATTTAAATGTAAATTGGTATTTTATATTGAACACCTAGGACAGTATGGTAGATGAAGTGATTTTTCCTTTATGATTGTATCATTGGTGTGTTAGTGCAGATTGGAGGTTTGTTGCTTCATTTTATTCATTTAGATTGTGGCTGCAGCCTGGAGATATATTTACAGTTAAAAAATATAGATATTATCATTTCCCATGAGAGCTCACAGTATACTTTCATTTGATACTATAGTGTGCAGAAACTGATTTCCCTGAAATAGAAAATTCTTAGTTACTAAAAGAAATTCAGATGAGCAACATGTTATTTCCAGAATATAAATCATCTGTCAGAAATGACATGATTACACTGACTTTTATAAGTGATCTGAGCAGTGGACTAGCATTGAATGACTCAAAACCAGTAAATTGTCAGCCTTAACGTTCAGTCATTTGGAGCTTAGATTCATTTGGCAAAAATATCTTTGCTCACCACATATACAGGAAGGTAAGTAGGGGATCATGATTATAGTTCACATCATTTGTATTTTATTTGAATAAACTCATTTTTTCTGAAAAGCAACTGAACTCAAGAAACAATTTTGGTGTGATTATAGGTAATTTATTCAGTTACTACTGAACGTTAAGCACATGATACAATTTGATCATTAGAGATGAATTATGTTGCTTCTAATGTGGGGCATGGCCTATCTCTCCCTCCAATCATCTTCTAAAGTAAATGCTTTTCGTCAGAAGATGAACTGGATACAACGTATGTAATAGTGCATTGATTGATACAATTACCTTATTCATGAATAAATAAGTAATGGCGAGGCAAAGGTAGCATTTTGCAGTACTGTCAATTGTTCCTCCACCCTGGATGTGCCCTGATCTTGCCTGAACTTTGCCAGGTTATTGCTTAGAAAATAAAGGATATCTCCACAGCATCAAGTTAAAATCATTGTTATTGGTGTTATCTATGTTATGAACTTTATAGTGCATAGAATAGTATTTCTTCTACTTGGGTGCTGTTCTAATAAAAATATTAATTGCAGGCAAAGTTTTTTGAATGGACTGAAAAATTAGTCATGGAGTATAAGTATATTCTCTTATTGTATTAGAATCTCTGGTTATTTATGTTTGTCATTTCACAGCTCGTCCTACGAATGCTTCTATGAAAATGATAGCTATGACATAAATATTTATATGAATTACAGTTATATTTGAGTATCAGCAACTTCTATTAAGATCAAGAAGACCTAATGTGAACCAGCTTTTCTTTCTGAGAAATAGTTGTTTCAATGCTGTTCTTGTTAGGTGTCATTGAGTAGGGTCCAACTCAGAGAGACCTTATGTACAACAGATGAAACATTCCCCGACACTGTGCCATGCCCAGCACTATGCCAGTGCTTCTCTGCTGTTCCTAGGGTTTTCAGTGATGGATTGTTTTGGGATTGCTTCAGGAGTGGATTGCCACATCCTTTGTTGTTTTAATAGACTTATATTATCCTGTGAATTTAGGTTGGCAGTGTTACAATATTGCTCCTCATTCAAAAAAAATCCACTATGAGAAAAACAAAAACAAAAATTAGTGGTTTTGGTGGTACTGTTGCACATTTGTATTCATGCAAAGAAAATTAAATATAAAAATTGAAATACCTATAGAAAGATATGAGCTTGTCAGGTGCTGTTGAGTAGGTGTCCGACTCATAGTGACCCTACCTACAATAGGCAAAACAGTAGTTAGTGATTCTCTGCTATTCATAGGGTTCTCAGTGGATGATTGTATATTGGGAGTGTGTTGCTGGGTCCTTCTCCCAAGATACGAACTTAGTCATCCAAAAGAATTTTGAAATTCTCTAGATATCAAATCTTTACATGGATTAAAAATATTATTTATAGGTGGGCGTGGTGGCACATGCCTGTAATTCCAGCGGCTCAGGAGGCAGAGGCAGGAGGATCACAAGTTCGAGACCAGAGGCAGTCTGTGTAACTTAGCGAGACCTGGTCTCAAAAAAAAGTAAGAAAATGGGCTGAGGGTGCAGCTAAGTTGTCCAGCACTTGTAGAGCATGCAAGCGTGAGGCCCTGGGTTCAACCTCTAGTATGACACACACACACAAAATCTTATTTATTGGAAAGATTAAAGATTTTTCAGCATTTTATACCTTTTAGCTCATCTTTATTTTTGATCTTCTTTCTCTTATTTATCTTAAAATTTTATAAAATTTCATTTTTATTAATATTTTAATTGAAAATCATAATTATATACACATGAGTATTTATGTAGTATAATGTGATCTTTTGATGTATGTGTGCAATGTAGAATAATTAAATCAAGTTAGTTAACATGTCCCTGCCTCACTTACCATTTTTGTGGTCATTCACCATTTTTCAATCAACTTATTTCTGTTTCAATATGGAGTTATAACATTTCCTTATACATTTTAAAATTAAACCTTAAATTTTTTTTTGGCAGTATTGGGAGTTGAATCCAGGGCCTTGCACCTTCTTGCTAAACACTTTACCACTGATGTGCACCCTCAGCCCCTCTTTTATTTTTAATTTTGAGTCAGGGTCTCACTAAGTTGCATAGGATGCCTCTGGCCTTGAACTCCCCATCCCCCTGCCTCTGCCTCCCAAATCACTGGTATTACAGGCCTGGCAAAGAATTGAATCTTTTATCAAACATATGGTTTGCAAATAAGTTCTCCTCTTTCTTAGGTTGTTTTATGCTGTATTAATTGATTGCTGAACAGAAGCTTTGTAGTTTGATGCAATCCTATTTCTCTATTTTTGCTTTCATTGTGCTTTTGGCGCTACATTGGGAAATCATTGATTTCATGGAGTTTATCCTCTGTTTTCCGCTAGGATTTTTAATTTTTTTGAATATAAAAATTTCATAAGGATCCCAAATAGTGAATCATTGGCTCTTCAAACTGATCACTCTGGAAAATGTTGGGGAGGAGAGGTCTGGGAAAAAGTCCTGTAGTTTGTTGCATTGTCCTAGAACTACAGATTTTAGCCGAGCAAGAATCACAATGATATGACTACAATTTTAATGTCTGCACTTACGTATGTCTGTATGTGCTGAACATTCTGTTAGGTTATGTATGTTCATTTATTTCATATATATAACCTTTATATATTACATTAGGGAGCTGGGATTTAGCTCAGTTGGTAGAGCGCTGCCCTGCAGTCTCTGAGGTCCTGAGTTCAATTCCCAGCACCGCAAAAATGGAAGAAGGGTCTGGCGATCCACTCCCAAGGCAATCCTGAAACAGCCATTGAAAACCCCATGAGGGTCGATGTGGGTCGGCATAGTGACCGACGCCACCTAACAACAACAACAACAACAATAAATTACATTATTCCAATACCAAAAGCAATCCTATGAGGATGATAGTAATATTCACAGAGTTATTCCAGACTCTTGGCAAAGTAGCCATGAAGAAACGACTGAATGTGCAAAGACAGCTCTTGCTACCTCTAACCCCAGGGGAAATGATATGCTGCGTGAAGGAAAAAAGGGATCTAGAGAAGGAGAAAGTGTTTAGAACTTGATGTAATACTAATCCAGAAGACTGGGTGGAAGTGACCTGGAGTGTTGTGCAGGCTAGCATAACTATATCAAGGCTGTGAGGATGAATTTGAGCCAAAGGTGGCAGTTATACAAATGTCCCCTCCGTCAGAGGAACAGACCTTGCCCAGTGCCTGCTCTGCTTTAACACTGCCTAGCAGCAGCCCACAGGGGGCTCAGAGGGGAGATCCCATGGACTTTAGATCTTGGCTACTAGAGCCCTTTCTTCATCAGACTTCTCTTAGTTTGGGAGCTGGAAGAATCATTGTCATAGCTAGGACCATGACCTAGTATGAAATGACATGAGACCTGGTTTTTAAAAATTATTAGGAATTTCAAAATGGCAACAGCCAAGCATTAAATCAATCTTGGTCTCCTCCAAGTGCAGGGCTCTGATCATTAATGTTGTGTGCTCGGGAAGGCTGCTCTGTTTATAGCTACCACAACCACATTCATTAGTGAGGAAAAAATATTAAGGTTTTACTGAGATTAAATAACTAAGAGAAAGTATTATCTCCTTACAAATACAGGGATTCATACATCAAGTTATAATTTTCCTGTACATTTTTTAAGCATGGGTTTTAAGAGGTAGGACAGATGGAAAAGTCTGGGGTGGTTGAAAGTGCTGAATTTGGTGAGTGATTTGTTGTATAGGTTGATGCATATTTTTCCTGAAGGATGCAAGATGTAACTCTGTCTCAACCTAAATTGGTACTTACAGTGAAGATAGATAATTCAGGAAGAACAACCTGTTGGAGGCATAGATCTTGAGAACATTTTTAAACCTGCTGATTTTGAAGTGCATGGGATATTGAACTGAGGGTTTGAAGGACACAGCTGGGTGCATGAGTCAGAAGATGGGGTGAGAGGCCTGGGCAGCATGAGAAATGTGTATCATCAGCACATTACTAGTTTATTGACCCATCTGAAAGTCGGTGGTGTGCAAATCCAAAATGGTTTTATTTTTATCCAATTATTGCCTTTGAGGAAGAAAGAGCAGTAACCCTTCAGCTGTCAGCTGAAAGCTGACCTTGGGCTAACACTTAGACCATGGTGTTCTACTGAACCAAAGCATTTCATAAAAGACCAGTATCAGACAAGGGTGTTTCATAGCAGTGACGGAGTGACATAGAAGCAAGCCCCTTCCATAGTCATGGCTGAGCACAATAAATAAAGCACTGTCGATGCTGCAAAAATGACTAAATTTCCCCTCTCCATACCAACATGGGTGCCTGCTTTTCTGGTATTGATCATAACTTACGCCCTGCTCTGTGTTATCTGCTTCATAGTTAAAAAATAAAAACCTAACCATAGGACAGTTCATACAGTACGGCATTATCCAATCCAGAACAAAACCATGATCTTCCTGCCACGTGAAGCAGTTGCTGACAGTACATCCTTCAGCTTCATGCTCTTGGTGTGCATTTTACTGTCAAATCCTGAAGTCATGTAGGGTTTCAACAATAGGTTTCAACCACAGTCACCTTCCATTTGATCCATGACAAAGTCTTCAGTGGGCCAAAATGTAGGACTGTAGATGCTTTCCAGGTGCCCATTCTGTTGATTGTATTAGCAAATACAAGATTTAAATATGACTTTCTGTTTCTTCTGTTGGCTACTCTGTCTTCTCAAATGGGCAGAGAAAGCAGACCTACCAAGCTACCCCATATCCCAGGTGGAGCATGGAACACGACCCTCCCCTCTTCTTCTCTTCTCTGACACCCATGTGTGTGTCTTCACAAACCAAATGTGTAAGAATGGAGCCCCATTTTTAATGTTAATGGTGGAAGAAAAATGTGTGTTTTCACCATATGGGGCAAGGAGGAGATAATGAAAAATTTGTTGTTGTTGTTGTTGTTAGGTGCCGTCGAGTCGTGTCCGACTCATAGAGACCCTCATAGGGTTTTCAAAGGCAGATTGTTTTGGGATTGTCCTGGGAGTGGGTTGCCACGTCCTTCTCCCATTTTTGTGGTGCTGGGAATCAAACTGGGGACCTCAGAGCCTGCAGAACAGCACTCTACTAACTGAGCTAAATCCCAGCCCAATGCAAAATTACTGCACTGTAAATGCTCTGTCCCATATGGGAACTGCCATCAATAAGTGGCCATTAAGATTAAAATTAATTAACATTAAGGAACATGGAAAATTCAGCTTCTCGGTCTTAATAGTTATATTTCAAATGTTTGGTAGTCATGTATGGCCAGAGGGCGCTGCATTGGATAGCTCGAATATAAGACATTTCCATGGCCACAGAAAACTACTGGATAGACTGCTCTAGACAAGGGCACAAGGGCAGTGTTGATGGAATAGGTTGGCACTCCAGGCTCCTTAGGGTGGAAATTTCCCATCTCTGTAGAGAACCACAAGCATAAGAGGTGAGAAATAATGCATTTGTTTTCTCATGGTTTACATGGGCAAGAGACTGGGCACAGCTCAGCTGTGTCCTCTCCTCATTATCCCATAGGCTGCAATCAAGATGTTGGTCAACCTAAGATTTGGGATCCTTTTCACATTCACTCAGATAGTTGGTAGAATTGAGTTCTTTAAGTTGATGTGATGGAGGCTGCCATTTCCTTTCCAGCTGTTGGCTGCAGATTGTTCTCAGCTCCTCTAACCCATCTGTACTTCCTCACTGGGTTTATCCCATAGGTGTTTTACAGTGTGGATAGTGCATCCTTTCAGGTATCAGAAGTGTGCCCCTGACTTCCCAATGAGAGGACGTATTCTGCTTATGAAATGCTCCCCTGATGCCCTGAGACAGTCAGTCTAGTCCCTCTTTTGCCATGTGATTAATCATGGGAATGGTGTTTCTTATACATAGGTTTTACCCAAAGCCAATGGGATGACTTGGGTCATTTGTCCTGGAAGACAAGAACCATAGGGGTCATTTTAGAATTCATGGTCAGCTGCTTCATTCTTGAATTAAGTGTCCGAGCCTGAACGTTTGCAGCTTTCTTTACAATTTGAGTGGACACACACAATGTGAAATAGTTGAATTCAGACTGGGAATTTATTTGGCAGTTTTCTAATGGGAAATTCCCATTGATATTTCTTACAGGGATGAAAATGGTTAAAATCAATCAGATGATTAATCTTAAAATAAAATAAGAAAATTTACTCCAGGAAAGAACATGCTTGAGGCATAGATGGAGATAGTGAAGTAAAGAAAAGCCAAAGAATCAGAAGAGAAATAAAGGATGTTTATCTATCATGTGAATGAAATCAAGGAATAAAATAAAACTAAAGTAGGAAATCTCTATAGTAATCAAATTCAGGGGAAAGTTTGGATTTTAAGGAGAGCCATTGGACTTGTTATTAACTCAACTGAGTGGTGACTGTAAGACAGTTATGGAAGCAGGAGATAGTTGAAAAAAGGAAGCAGAGAAATATGTGTAAAATGATTAGTGGAATGAAGATATGGTAGAGGATATGGGAAGCAAGGTTGACATATTTTCATTTGGTTCTGTAATGAAGGTTTGTTACCTGTTTTTTTCTGATACTAGAAAGACCAAAGGTTATTTATAGACATTAAGGAAGGGAGCCAGTAAACTATTAATAGATTTGGAAATCCACAAGGGAAAGGATATAATTAACAGGATAAGAATCTAAAAGAGAAGAGGAAAGATAAATGAAGAATAGTTGTATAAATAAAATTCATTTTAGGATTTTTTTCTCAGTACTGAAAGTTGAACCCAGGGCCTCACACTTATGAGACAAATGTTCCACCATGGAGCCACAAAACAAGCTCCCTTTTCTTTTTGAGGCAAGGTCTCACTAAGTTGTACAGGTTACCTCTGGCCTTGTGCCTGCAATCCTCCTACCTCAGCCTCCCAAGTCATTAGGGTTACAGGAGTGTGTCATGGTGCCTGGCTCAATTTAGGACTCTAGCTGTACCACTGTGGCATCCGATCCTGTCAGATCTCAGAAGCTAAGCAGTGTCAGGCCTGTTTAGTCCTTGGATGGGAGACCGCCTAGGAACACCAGGTGTTGTAGACTTGGGAGAAGGACCCGACAACCCACTCCCAAAAATCAATCCACCATTGAAAACCCTACGAGTAGTAGAGAAGCACTGACAATAGTGCTTTTCCTGTTGTATGTAGAGTCATTATGAGTCAGACACCTACTTGACAGCACCTAACAAGAAGGAAAAGGTATAAAGATGGGTAAAGGACTTTACATTTATAAAGTGTGTAGAGCAGATAGTCAAGGAAAAGAGGACATACGGATGCTTTTAATTTTCTAGATGAGATTTGAGGGAACCCCCTTATTTGTTGGGAGCAGAGTTACAGGCATTGAATAAGAAACTTTATGACCTGATGAGGGTTGGTAAAAACGTGTTCCAGCCATAAGATGATAGAAGCTAAGTTAAAGGGGTGACAGATGGGGCTGAGGCACAACTGAAGTTAGGGGTCAGGTTTTCTATTGGCATCTCTTGAGGTTCCCCAGCAACAGCTGGTCACACAATGCATGTGAACAACTAAGCACAATTGTTACAATAAGAAGGTGTTTACGACTCACTAGCTTGTGTAGGGTTATGTTGTTGTTGTTGTTGTTAGGTGCTGTTGAGTCGGTATCCGACTCATAGCGACCCTCTGTACAACAGGGGAAACACTATTATCAGTGCTTCTCTGCCGTTCATAGGGTTTTCAATGGCAGATTGATTTTTGGGAGGGGGTTGCCAGGTCCTTCTCCCAAGCCTACAGCACCTGGTGTTCCCAGGCAGTCTCCCATCCAGGTACTAACCAGGCCTGACCCTGCTTAGCTTCCGAGATCTGACGGGATCGGATTCCACAGGGCTATGGCTGCAGGCGTGTAGGGTTATAGAAAGTAGAACTAAAGGGAATAGCCAGGTGATCCAAAATAGAACAATGAAGAATAGGGGGAAATAGGGACAAGGCCAGGATTGATCCCCTGATTCAAAATACAGAGCTAGAACAGTTAGAGTACGCATGAAAATTATCCTTGGAATTATCAAAGATGAGCGTGTTTTGTTACAGTAGTATAATTTTTGATTAAGGAATTTTATGGAGAGTTGTAGTTGTTTGTTTCCTTCATTGGTGGTCCATACCACATTTTTATTTCTATCTAAATAACGTTCTGGTTTCTGCCTTAATATCCCTATAAAGGCAGAAGAATTACTAAAAATTCATCAAAATTTTCTTAAGGAACTGAGATGTTGTGTAATAATCTATTTTTATGTGACCTTGAACATGCAGAAGCAGTGAGACAAAATGTGAGAAGATAACAGTATTTTCTTTGCCAAATGAATAGTGAGGAGTGAAAATAAAAGTGGTATTTTGTGGAGGTAAGGTGCTGGTCCCTGCGACCAGCCTTTTCTACAGATGGTCAGTCATGAAGGGCTTGAGAGAAGAGTTGCCTGTCAGCCTGGGTACACTAGCATGCTTCTAGTCATTAAATGTCATCTTCTCATTATATGGTCAATGTCTTTTTCCAAACATTATAAACTTATATTTTATGTAGGGCCATCATTACACTTTTAATGGAAAATCATAAAGTGGTGTATTTAGAAAACCTATGCTGCAGTTTAAAAACATAATTATGATAAAATAACAAATTCTGAGCCTAAGTTGGCATTATCACATTGGGAAAGCACATTAATACATTGTGTTAAAGATATTTTTATGGAAATTCCTAATGAAAAGCAAAATGGCTATATTTCATCTTGACTGTGAGAAATTCAGAATGATATTTATCCTGTATCTCATTGCACTGAGGTGAAAGGACAACAAAGAAATTAAATGAGAGAAAATCAAAAGAAAATAACATGGACTCTGGAATAATATAAGCATCTATTTCAGATACGAAAGGGAAAATGCTTTTATTCAAAAACACATTAGCTTAATTTTATATGCTTATTTTCTGTTCTAAATCAAGACACACCTAGCTTACTTTTGCATAATGAGGACATATTTTGTTTGCAGTTATAGTCAACCTCTATGCCTTTATGCCGAGGCCACTAATTTTTGAATAAAATATAATTTTTTTCAGAGTCCTACATTTCATAGATGCATAATCTTTATTCAAAGTAAAATCCAACTGAAGACTTATAATATATTTAGTGGAATGTGCAGTATTGATTTTCAAATGCAAAAACCCTTGCATGTAAATGTTCCTTTCTTCTTACATATGTTTATTTAGTGATAGCAGAAAATTTCTCAAGGATGGAATGAACACAGCAAATAATTGAAACAAATCTATTTTAAGGCTCCACTTTGCAGCACAGCTACTACAATGGCTGTTAATTGAGAGAGAGAAACAACCAGAAAGAGAGTATATTTCTCTTCTCTTCTCTTCTCCTCTCCTCTCCCCTCCTTCCCCCTCTTCCCTCTCTCCCTCCCTTCCTCCCTTCCTCCTCCTCCTCTTCCTCTCTCTCTCTCCTTTCCTTCCTTCTTTCCTTCCTTTCTTCCTCTCTTTCTCTCTTTATTATTTGCAATACTAAAACCCAGGGTCTCCCACTAGGCAAGTACTATAGAACTGAGCTATACTCCCAGCAACTTTTTATTTCCTTCCTTCCTCCCTCCCTCCCTCCCTCCCTCCCTCCCTCCCTTCCTTCCTTCCTTCCTTCCTTCCTTCCTTCCTCTCTGTCTCTCTTTATTATTTGCAATACTAAAACCCAGGGTCTCCCACTAGGCAAGTGCTATAGAACAGAGCTATACTCCCAGCAACTTTTTATTTAATTATTTTTATTTTGAGATAGGGTCTTGCTAAGTTGTGCAGGCTACTTCTCGCCTTGAACTTGAAATCCTCCTGCCTCAGCCTGCAGAGTAACTGGTATCAAAGGCATGGACCATGGCACACAGTCTTCCACAATGATTTCTAAGGATTAAATTTTAATTCTATTGCATATAAATTCCATGCTCTTTTGAAATATATGTAGAAACTTTTCAAAACTTTTTTGATTAATACGTGTACATACCTATGCATCTCAAAGATCAGATTCATACATGTAAGAATTAAGTAATATTTATTTAGCTTAGCAAAAGATGTATAAAAGTATTCATTCATGACACTCCAAGACAGCAAGAAAAGAATGTGACTCAATCAGCGCTAGTCTAGGAGAGTTCCCTTAGTCTTACTTATACTTATGGAAATGTATTGGCCTCTACACCTGTTGTTTACATTTTTGCATCAGGTGACTGTTATTCAAAGTAAGACACACTTGGGAACTCATCACCCGCGCTATATAAGCATGACTTTCCTGGGACCCACTGGTATTCTTTTACGTACCATATGGAATTCTTTAAGTCAATTGTTTAAATCATTCCTTAACATAACATATTCAGTTGATTAAGGCACATTAGAATAAAAATGATTGTCTCTATGCCTGCAGCCATACCACTGTGACATCCAATCCCCTCAGATCTCAGAAGCTAAGCAGGGTTAGGCCTGGTTAGTGCTTGGATGGGAGACCGCTTGGGAACACCAGGTGCTGTAGGCTTGGGAGATGGACCTGGCAACCCACTCCCAAAAATCAATCAGCCATTGAAAACCTTATGAACAGCAGAGAAGCCCTGGCATGTGTTTTCGCCTGTTGTGCGTAGGGTCACGATGAGTCAGACACTGACTCGATGGCAGCTAACAACAACAACATGTCTCTATACTTAAACATAGTTGGTTAGTACTCCTGGTTGGAATTGTGAAGTTCATGCTATCCTTCACTAAGCTCCTTATTTTTAATTGGAACTTAATATTATTAAATATGAAATATTTCATTACTCGGTGAAGGAATAAGAATAGTAGTTGAAAATCCACTTATTTACAACTCACATTGAGAAATAATGCATGATACTGTTCTCCCTTCCTCTATGAAACAACCACCAAAGTATTTTGTGTTTATTAATATTGTACACGTCTATTTACATTCACTATATAAATTGTTACCAAATAATATATAGTATTATTTTGCATTCTTTAATGAATATCAGTACTTTTAGAAACCTTCAATAGTTTTCATAGTTTTAAAGCCTTGTAAAGTCTGAGGTAAAACTTTGAAACACACTATCTCAGTTCTCCCTCATACTTTATCTCAGTACATTTATTATCTTTATGAATACATTCACAGAACTTTCATGACATCTTTCCATTTATAGTACCTTATATTAATGGTCCAAATTATGAAAAGTGAAGCTATTATTTATTTCATATGGTAGAAGGGAATAATTAGGGTTTAAAAAATTCTATAACTTGCTCCCTTCTAACTGGTAAATGAGACAGTTGGGACTTGTGATGAGTTTTTCCTGCTTAACATCCCCTACACTTAACCAAGATGGTGCTGCTGCTTAGTATATTACAGTTATTTATACTTTGCTCCATGGCTTACTGTTTGTTTTAAGGGCTGGCATTTTAGATAACTTTATATGTTTCCTGTGGCATATTGCCTGGTTTAAGGACTTCATAAATGTTACTTCCTTCCACTTCTTAATCACTTAAATAAATGGTTTTTCCATGCTTTATGTTCAAAGGCCAAACAGACTTAATAGTGCTATTAATCAGAACAAGACAGCCAAGTCACTCAAAAGAGTCAGACTTTGCCTAACAGTAAACATGGAATGTGCTGTCTAATTTGAGCGGACAGATAGTGCATATCTTAATGGAATCTAAGCGTTTGGAATGAGAGGGAGAAAATTCTGCATAGGTATTTTTAAGATTTTTCTTTTACAAATTTCAGGTGTAATATGTGAATTTGTTTTTAAAATGATTTTGTCAAAAAGAAAAGGAACAAATTTCTACTATGGGGAACAGACCATAAACTATTTCAATATGATGAAAACATTCATTCAGAATGAACAAACATCACATCCAGAAGCCAAAGTGTAATTATTTGACCAAAAGTCAAACAAGGAGAGATTTAAAATTGTCTTCTAGAACAGGGACTTATCACAAAAAGTGAGAGAAACAAAAAATGCATTTAGAGTCTTTAAAAAAGTTACCGAGAATAAATAGAAAGAAACCACCACAAAGATGCCCAACAACAGAGGAGTGGATAAAAAAATTCTGCTACATATATGCAATGGAATATTATTCAACAATATAAAAGAATGAAATAATGTCATTTGCAGCAAAATGGATAGAACTGTGGAATATCATCTTAAGTGAATGAACAGAGGCACAAAAAGAGAAATACCTTATCTTCTCACTCATGTGAGAGCTGAAATTTACTGAAAGGCTGAAAAAACCTATACATAAGTTGTTGTTGTTGTTAGGTGCTGTTGAGTTGTGTCCGACTCATAGTGACCCTCATAGGGTTTTCAATGGCAGATTGTTTCAGGATTGCCTTGGGAGTGGGTTGCCACATCCTTCTCCCATTTTTGCGGTTCTGGGAATCAAACTCAGGACCTCAGAGACTGCAGAGCGGTGCTCTACCCACTGAGCTAAATCCCAGCCTAGATATATAAAAATGCACAATTAAATTTAGTGAAGAAGGGAAAATATAGAACAGAAAGGGGGGAGGGGACTAGTAAAGGGAAGTGAAGGTTGTGGAAGATGGAAAGGGGAGGAGAAACAATATAAAGGGATAAAGAGGGAGAGGATAATCTCAGTGTAAATGATGCAACTTCATGAGTACATGGGAAAAATAGGGGAATATAACCCATGTATGCACATGAGTTTTACTACATATTTAGCTCAGTGGGTAGAGCGCTGCGCTGCAGTCTCTGAAGTCCCTGAGTTCAATTCCCAGCACCGCAAAAATGGGAGAAGGGCCTGGCAATCCACTCCCAAGGCAATCCCAAAACAGTCAGCCATTGAAAACCCTATGAGGGTCACTATGAATCGGATGCTGACTCGATGGCACCTAACAACAACAACAACATGCACATGAGTTTTACTACATATTAGTCAAAATGTTCCACAAACTTTGTAAGTTGACAAAAGCATAACCAAAAGTGATATAATAGTTGCATAATGGAAGAAGCAAATGCTGTATTTCTTTGTACCCCACCACATTTACCAATAAAGGGGAAAAAGAAAGAAACCCAATTATCTGAAATGAAAAAAATAATAGTCATGTAAAAATATAAATAGCTGATAGAATATTTAAGTAAGTAACTCTGATCCATAACATTAAAATACTAATTTTATGTAGACATTGTTGTTGTTGTTGTTGTTAGGTGGTGTCGAGTTGGTATCCAACTCATAGCGACCCTCTGTACAACAGGGGAAACAGGATTGTCAGTGCTTCTCTGCTGTTCATAGGGTTTTCAATGGCAGATTGATTTTTGGGAGGGGGTTGCCAGGTCCTTCTCCCAAGCCTACAGCCTCTGGTGTTCCCAGGCGGTCTCCCATCCAGGTACTACCCAGGCCTGACCCTGCTTAGCTTCCGAGATCTGACGGGATCGGATGCCACAGGGCTATAGCTGCAGGCTATATAGACATAGAATGTCATTTATGTGATTTAAAAAAAATGTAAAAAGCATCATAATAATTACTATAATGAAATACCCTTTTCAGATATTATTCTTATCAAATTACAGCAGCTGGAAAGGTTGTAAGATCTGCCCAATTTTCTCAACTCTTAAATGGTAGATCAAGGACTCAAACACTGAGAGTTGATCCAAAAGCATGGACTCATAATTACGGCAGGGGTTCTCCCTGGGCAGTCACTTTTCAGTGCATCAGATATCTAGTTTTGCATTTCCTTAAATCAATGACCACCATCAACTGGGAGGTGGCTAACGAACTGTAGATATTTTATGAAAGAGTGACTCATTCATCTTATTTGGACTGTTATGTTTTATCAATCTCACTGCAGCTGCAGAAACCATCGCAACTTTGATTTTTACCATCTTAATTTCCTGGAATATATTTAAAGTAGATAGTAAACCTTCAGCATATTATAAAGACATAATTATGCAATGTCTCATGTACTTTATCTAGAATGCAGCTTTTATTCTAAGAGATGGAAATTATTGCCTTTGTTCCTTTTTTATATAATAAATATCTAAAACTTGTTAAATGAATCAAAGCATGCCATTCTTGTTAGTCAAATAAACTTAAATATCTAAGTCTCATTACATTGTTCATATAGTATTAAACTAAATGTATACTTCCTCTTGAGTGAGACTAAAAATATAAATAGGGAAAAACAGAGGCTAGAAAGGGAGGATTAAAAATCAAATTCTATGAAATATTAGTGATCATTTTGCTCTACTGTAGGCTACTACACTGGACCTTGATACAAACAGGTCCACATATTACTGCTGCTGCCTGAGGCACCTGAGCAGAATCTGAGTCATTTTTCTAATGTCTCATTTGTTAGCAGCAGCTACCATAGCAATAAGAGCACCGTGAGGTGTTCCATTACTTATGCACTCTGGCCTCTGGAACTGATGCAAAGTTAGGCTGTGGCCAGCACTGTAATAAAAGTGTTGGCGTCTTTGTGCAGTCACATGAAGGCAGCATGGAATTAACAAGCCTTAGCTCTTTTCTGCTTAGGCATTGCCTAGACCTGAAATTAGGGAGCACATTATTCTCTCTGATGCTACGAATTCCTTTATTTTAGATAATTATCTTTGCTTTGGGATGCCAAAATCAGAAAAGAGATAATTTAAGAGGAGAATGTCTGATCCTGACACATAATTCTGATACTGACAGTGACATTAATTTTTCTCTGGTCTGAATGTTTCCGTCCTCCCCAAATTTACATGTGACAGTGTTAGGACGTGGGTCCTTTGGGAAGTGATTACTTCATGTAGATGAAGCCCTTATGAATGGGATTAGTGCCCTTATAAAAGCGGCTCCACTGAGAACCCTTGCCAGTGAGTTCATCATTGTTGCCCTCACTGTTTTGCTTATTCTGTGTCAGGGCTCACACCTTTTAGTGTGCTTCAGAATCACCTAGGGTTCTAATTAAGACTGGGATCTGCCGTAGAATTTCTGATTCAACAGATTCATGATGGAACCTTAGAATTTGACAGTTTTAACCCTTTCTCAGGACATGCTAATATTACTACTGGTCAGAGGACCATGCTTCAGAGATACTGGTCTCAATCATTCTCTTCAAGTATACATGACCACTAGAATTACCTATACAACGTACTTGTGAAATGTATGAAGAAAGACTGAAAACAAGTTAAATCTCTGGGGAGTGGAGAATGAAGAAGTGATTGGCTCCATTCGTCCCAGCTGCATATGTCAGAAGCCACCAAAGCCCAGATGGCCCCAAACTTGTGGTATTGACACCTGTACAAATTGGATGACCTTCATTTTACTTCAGGCCTACACTGCTGTCAGGGTAGTTCTGTGGATTATTATTTAAAATACTTAGATAAAAATTACTTAGGAATTCAGTCTGTAGACACTCAGTAATCAAAACAGCTGCTGTAACTCTTACTCATTTTTGAAAACAGAAGGATCATGTTGTTGAAGAGGATGTTTGAGTTTGATGTTTCTAACTAAAAATATCTTCAGTTCATAAACCAGAATCTTCATCAAGGATTGATAAATATATACATATAGACAAATATGTATAAATATGTATGCATATGTATAATTGTTGTTGTTAGGTGACGTTGAGTTGGATCCAACTCATAGTCACCCTATATACAACAGAAGGAAACACTCTTCAACACTGTGCCGTGCCTGGCACTAAGTCAGAGCTTCTCTGTTATTCATAGGGTTTTCAATGGCAGATTATTTAGGAGTGGGCTGCTGGGTAGGTCCTCCTCCCATTTTTTTCAGTGTTGGGGAGTGAACCCAGGGCCTCAGAGAATGCAGAGCTGCACTCTACCATCCAAGCTAAACCTCAGTCATTATATATATATATATATATATATATATATATATATATATATAGTTGTTGTATATATATATATGTTGTATATATATATACATATATATGTATATATATTACATATATGTATCATATATATCATATATATTACATATATATTACATATATATATTTGAAGTTAGTGCAACTTTAAATATAAGAGGCTCTAGACTAACAGCTGCAATCATTAAAATTGTTTTCCTGATCCACACATTATTTTTTGATACAGGGCATCTTTGCAAAATATTCTAACACACTGTAATTTCCTAGTCTGAGTCTTAAATGTTAAGATTCTTATATATTTTTCTGCTTCTGATTTGGATTGATGTAAGTGTGTGGTGAATAAGATTTACTTTGAAAATAATTCAAAGTATAAAATGTAACTTGAAGGTACATTTTATTTCCCCTTCATATGTGAGAACTGAATGCCACTTGAGGGAGAAACTACCACCTCAGAGCCCTCAAAAAAGTGAAAAAAGAGGATTTAAAACTAATTTAAGACTTATGGATGGCAAACTAAAAAATATTGTGGAGAGTCATTGAATATTTCCCCTATCAAAAAGCTTACAATTTATATTTTCCTATTTCCTCTTTGGGAAACTGCTGAGCTTCATGTTTCTAACAGCCAGCGTGTACCCGAAAACTTCTCTTCATCCCTATACTCAATAACCTATATTTCCTGAGGCAACATCAAAGTGGAAAAATGGTAACTCTAATCAGATCTGACTCTAAATCAGTGTTGAGCAAGATAATGTAAGGCACTCTCTGTGTAAATACAATATTTCCATAGCCCCTCCAAGAGTAAGTAGTTTCTGATATAATACCATTTTTCTATTAGAAAGTATTAGTTTCTAAAGGAAATTCTTCATAATTCTCAGCAATGTTATTAGAGCCAGCAAACAATTTCATATAAGGATGAATATCCATTTCAACTAAGATAGCAGAATTGCAAAATTAGGGGAAAATCTGTAAAAAAAATCTATCACTTTAATCATATAACCTAGAGCACTTTAAACATAAGGCATTTCATTGACATTTGAATGTTTTAGATATATTAGAAGTTTACTTATTGATGTTTTAAACTGACAGAAACATGGCTAAGTGGCTTATTATGTCAAGCACTCTATTATGCATAAGAACTTCATACATTAAGAACAAAACATGTACAAGAAAAAGAAAGTTAAATGTTCAGATGAATGATGCTGCTTTACCAAGTTGAAGATAAGCCTTGATTTACTAAATCTTATTTTCCAGTGTATGTTTTGGCAACTTGATTGAGAATCAGTTGACTGTGGATGCATGGATTTATTTGTGGGTTCTGTATTCTGTTCCATTAGTCAATGCACTTATTTTTGTGCCAATCTCATGCTATGAACTTTAGGGTTTTTTTTCATCCTATGAATAAGGTCATTGACATTTTAATGGGGATTACCTTGAATCTCTATGCGTTGGGGGAATATGACCAGTTTAATAATACTAATTCTTCCAATGCTTGAACATGGGAGGTCTTTTCATCTGGTGTCTTCGTTTTCTTTCTTCAGTGCTTTGTGTTTATTGTAGCAGTCTTTCACTTCCTTAATGCGTTTACACCTAGGCATTTTATTTCTTCTGACTATTGTGAATGGAGTTACTTTCATAATTTCAATTTCAGAAAAGTCATTATTGGCGTTTAGAATAGCTGCTGATTTTTGCTTGTTGGTTTTATAACGTGCTATGTCACTAAATCGGTTCATCAGTTCTAACAGTGTTTTGGAGGAGGCTTTAGGTTTATATAGATGGAGAATCATATCATCTGCAAACAGGGAGATTTGGCTTCATCCTTTACTTCACCTGCCTAGTACTGTATCTAGTCTTGGAGCTAGATCATATACCTGAGAGCAGACTCTTCTCCTTGACCTTAGAGGAAATGTCTTGGAGATAGATCATATACCCGAGAGCAGACTCTTCTCCTTGGCCTTAGAGGAAATGCTTTCAGCTGTTACCTATTCTGTATTATTTGGCATAGGTTTATTATGTTGTTGTTGTTAGGTGCTGTCAAGTCAGTATCCGACTCATAGCGACCCTTTGTACAACAGGGGAAACAAGATTGTCAGTGCTTCTCTGCTGTTCATAGGGTTTTCAATGGCAGATTGATTTTTGGGAGGGGGTTGCCAGGTCCTTCTCCCAAGCCTACAGCTTCTGGTGTTCCCAGGCGGTCTCCCATCCAGGTACTAACCAGGCCTGACCCTGCTTAGCTTCTGAGATCTGATGGGATCAGATGCCACAGGGCTATGGCTGCTGGCAGGTTTATTATACATATCCTTTATTATGTTGACTATAGAAGCACCATACCTAATTTGCTCAAGAATTTTATAATGAAAGGATTTTGAATTTTATCACTTTCTTTCCACCTCTTCTGAGATGATCATTTTTTTACCTTTCTAATTCTATTTATGTGATTTATTAGTGTTGGTAATCAGACATGTTGAACTATCCTTGGACCCAAGGATTTTCAAGTGTTTTGTTTGTTTCTTGAGGATCATTTTCATCTATGTTTATAGGCTATGAATCGTAGGCTATGAATTTCAAGGATATTTCTTTTTCCCTTGTGTCCTTGGTGTCAGGTTTTGGAAACAGGGTAATGCTGGCCTAGTAGAATAAGCTTGGAAATGTTCTCTTCCTTTCAATTCTATGGAATATTTTGAGAAGGATTGTTGTTAGTTCTTTAAAAATGGGGTGAAATTCAGCAATGAAATCACTCAGTCCTGGGCTTTTATTTTTGGGGAGACATTACTGATTAAATGTCATTACTTGCTATCATTCTATTCAGCTTTTTTTATATCCGCTTTGTTCAATTTTTGTAGTCCATATGTGTCCAGAAATTTGCCCATTTGTTCTAGATTTGCAGATTTGTTAGTATATAGTTTTTCAAAATAATCTCTAATCATCCTTTGAATTTCTGTGACATTAACTGATGCAGTGCTTCTTTTTTCATCTGTAATTCTATTTCGATTTTTCTCTCTCCACTCTCTCCCTCTCTGTCCATCTACACAACAGCTTGCCAATTTTATTTCTTTTTTCAAGGAACCAACTCTTTGTTTCATTGACTGTATTGTTCTTGTAGACTTTACTTCATCTATTTCCACTCGATGTTTATTCTTTCCTTCCTCCTACACCTTTCATTATGTCTTCTTCTTCTTCTTTCCTAACAGACTGAGAACCGTCAGTAGGTTGTTTGAGATCCTCTTTCTCTCTTTCTGCTTGGCAGTGCTTAGCTGTGTCCCCAGGTTTTGGTGTGTTTTGTTTCTGTTTTCATTTATTTTGAGATACTTCTATATTTCTCTTCTGATTTCCTCAATGATGTACTGTTTATTTAAGAGTGTGTCACTCTCCATGTATTTATTTAGTTTCTAAAGTTTATCTTGCTATTGATTTCTACTTTTACTCAGTTATGATTACAAAAATATGGATGTGATTTCATTTTTAAAAATTGTTAAGACTTGTGGACTAATATAAAGTTGGTTGTAGAGAAAGTTCCATGTGCTGATGAAAAGAATGTATAGTCTGCATCCTTTGAATGGACTATTCTATAAATGTCTGTTAAATGTGTTTGGTTAGCAGCAGTGATTTGATGGTTGCATAGTGGATATAGCAAAAGACATGTTACTTTGTACCTCATCAACATTTATTAATAAAAAATCCATTTGATCTGTAGGATAGTTTAAATGTGATATTAATTTATTGAGATTTTGCTTGAATGACTTATCCATTGTTGAGAGTCAGATACTGTTACTGTACTGGAGACGGGGTCTCCTGTAGGTCTCATAATACATTTCTAGTTGGGTTTTCTGTCATTACGTGCATATATATTTAAATCATGTCTTCTTGATGAATTGATCCCACACTTACTTTATAGTGAGGTTTAAAAAATTAGAGCACTTTTTATTGTTTAGTTCAAGCCATAAATACCTTTTAACTTCTCATATTAGAAAAGAAGACATAGTGATTTCCTTTTTTTTTTTTTAATTTTAAGGGAATATGTGTGACAACTGTTTAGCAAATATGTTGCTGGTCTACTATGCCTATAGTATCTCTTAACACTTTCAAATTATTATAATTAGTTTTATATGTCAGGGTATGAGGGCCAGAAATGAGGTCAGATGTCATACTTAATAAGCGTTGTACTTTTATGTGCTGACTCAAGTGGCTCACACCTCTCCTCTTTCTCACTGCCCATATTCTATTTCCCTCTCTACTTTTCCTCACATAGGATTGCTTTCAATAGATGTGCAATCTGTCAAGTCTAATTCTTGGAGATATCACTTAGAGATATATTTTTACAAAAAGCTCAGAAATCCAGTCTTACAAAACTCTATTATCCATTACATTCCCACTGTTCTGACGTGGATTATAGTTTTAATAATACTTTCTAACTCTCAAAATTTTTAAATTGATGAAGTACATGAGAAAATGATGGACTCAAAATATACCTCAAGTACAAACTTCCTATGGAATTATAATCATACAGACAATCCCAAGGGTGAGTTTTGCTTCCCATTGGTTTTCTGACATTGGTGGGCACTTTTACCAAATACAGGGCACATTCTTTTTCACTACTGGCCCAAACTAGCCTCGTATTTTCTTAGTTTAACAATATCAGGGGGAAAAAGTATTTTTTCTCTTTACTCTTCACATCTGGAGAACTGTGGTAACCCTTTCTAACATCATGTGCCTCATCCTAGGTCAGATCCTACTTTAAACTAGAAGCCTTAGCATTGACCTTGATGAAAAATAGTTAAACTAACCCGAAAGTGTAGTGTTACCAAATGTACTGATCAGAGCATAATTTTGCCCAATTATTTTATTTATTTTGTGGCTCAAATGCTATATGTTAAATTATCGATGAACAAAAGAACAAATTACCCATGTCTTCACATTTTCCAATTAGGCCTCCATTAATTATACCTTATTTCGTTGATTCTAAAGAAATGAACAAATGGCATTTCAGTCATGACCCACTTTTTACTTTATTTTTAATTGACAGTGTTATTTTCTTTCAATTAAGTTTCAGGCTCAAAGCACCTGAGGTAAAAGCCTAAATAATTTGTGCTAACCTGATTAAGGATGGCTATAATCTTTCAGCAGTGACTTTCACTATTTCCATTATTTCTCATCATGGAAAAAATGAACAGGAGAGCACCTCAGTGCTGGAGAGATACAGCATACAGATACAGCATACAGATACATATATTCTCCCTCTCATTTACTTCCATGCATTCTTTTACGATCTCTCAAAAGTGATGGAACAATGCTAATATTGCAAATATATGCATAAAGGCAATGAATGTAAAAGCATATTTTATTGCATTTATTCATGTTGTAATAATATAACAGCTATATATCATATCATATATTGCATTATTTCCTGGTCAAGACACAGAACATTCCCACCAGCTTGACTCAGAAACCAAATAAGTAAAAAAAATAAGAGATGACCTAAATTTATTGATTTGGGAGAAGGACCTGGCAACCCCCTCCCAAAAATCAATCTGCCATTGAAAACCCTATGAACAGCAGAGAAGCACTGACAATAGTGTTTCCCCTGTTGTACAGAGGGTCACTATGAGTCGGATACAGACTCTATGGCACCTAACAACAACAACAACAACAAATTTATTGATAGGAATATCAAATAAGTATGAATGACTAGGTAATTAAATTTATGTAAATTTATTGATAAGCAGTCATAAAAGTACTAGGTGTATAGTAAACATGATAAAAGATATTTAAATACACTATAATATATGTGTACACAGAGTAAAGAGATTTTTTAAAGTAATAATATTTAGAGTGAAGATTTGGTAAAAGCCTTCATTCACAGCTAGAGGAATGGTATACAGACAAATTATTTTGAAGGAAATTTTAAATATGCATCAAAATATTTGAAAGTAATCATTCATTTCATCGTATTTTTTAAAAGGTTATCATTAGTGATTAAATTATATTCAAATATCTTTGAATAAACCTTTTTAATGCTCATGTGTACCTAGATATTCAGAGATTATACATATATTCATAGAAGGGAAAAGAGATAATATACTGGTATTTGTTGTTGGGTGCCATTGAGTCGAGTCTGACTCATAGCGACCCTATGTACAGCAGATTAAAACACTTCCCGATTCTGTGCCAGGCACACGATCTTATTTATGTTTAAGCCCATTGTTGCAGACACTGTGTCAATCCATCTGGTGGAGGGTTTTCCTCTTTTGCGTTGACCTGCCACTCTCCCAAACATGATGTCCTTCTCCAGGGATTGATCTCTCCTGACTACATGTATGAAATATGTAAGACGCAGTCTGGCCATTCTTGCTCCCAGGGGGCACTCTGGTTGCACTTCGAGGACAGATTTGTTGGTTCTTTTGGCAGTCCATGGTGTACTGGAGAAGAGTTGAACTCCATTAGAATGCATCCATAAGAGAGCATTGTGTCTGCAGCCATAGCATCCTGGCCTCTGATCCCACCTAATCTCAGAAGTTCAGCAGGGTCAGCCTGGTTAATCTTTGGGAACACCAGGTGCTGCAAGTGAGGGAGAAGGACATGGCAGCCCACTCCCGAAACAATCCACCACTGGAAACCCTGTGACTAGCAGAGAAGCACTGACATAGCGCCGGGCATGGCACAGTGTCAGGGAGTATTTTGTCTGCTGTACATAATGTTGCTGTGAGTCAGACCCAAGGTGATGGCACCAACAACACTGTGTGTGTGTGTGTGTGTGTGTGTGTGTGTGTGTGTGTGTGTGTATGTGTATCTATGTACGCTTATGTGTGTATGTATATACACACACATACATACAATGTTCTCCCTCTCTCCCTCCCCCTCCTTACCTTTCTCTTTCTCTGGTAGTTTTGAGTTGAACCCTGCCCCTCATCCATGCTTTTTGCAAGTGCTCAAACAACTCAGCAATGCCCCAGCCCATTTTCACTTTGTATTTTGAGACAGCTTCTTGCTTAGTTGTGCAGGCTGCCTCTGGCCTTGATCTTGCATCCTCTGCCTCCACCTCCGTAGTGGCTGGGTTAAAGGCCTGCACCACTGCTCCCGGCTGTCATTTTCTCTTAATGTGGGCAGGAATTTGGACCCAGAGCCAAGCCTTGGAGCCAAGGGCTGGGATAGAATTCTCCATATCTCTGCCCTTAAGCAGCTACATTTCTCTATATTTTTCTACCTATGCGCTGAGTGTTTGTAAGGTTTTACCTTGATCGTTTTTCTTTCCTTCCCGCTCTTTTGGATCTGCGACATTAATGTTTGTGTGCATCAGCATTTTGGAATGATCTCTTATCTCTTTTCTTTAGCTGACAGTGAAGGGAACTGTGGGCTCAACCTTTAAAACAAGCAATAACTCCTTACCATGACCATGTTCAAGTTTATATATTTTACTTATAGTTCCCTCCTTGAATCATGAGTGATGGCAGTCAAGGGCCTTGCTCTTTCTGTTCACCTCTGCAATGTCAGCTTAAATTTCCAGTGCTGTATGCGAAAAAGCAACTCTATCTTGAAAATTCTCCCTTTGAGCTACCTTAATAATTCACCACGTCCTCTTTTTTCTGACCATATATCCTCCCCATTTTGCTAAATGTTTTCTAGGTGCTTGCTGTGAAGTTGAACTTTCCTGCTGTAACAAAACGTGGGAGAGATTTTAGGCAGTGGGATGAGGTTGTAGAAAAATACTGCAGGATATTCAGGAAGAGTTTGGGATGTTAGGGAGGAATTTGGCCAATGTCAGGAGACCATCTGTGTTTGCTAATTGGTACTTAGATCTAAGTCAGGTTCCTGCTCTCCCACAGAGATTGGAGATAGGGTCCTATCTTTCTTGATGACTGACTTTTAAAGACATAGGCTTTAAGTCCTTCAGAAAAACATTCCTGGATTGTAAAACTGAGGAAGTTGGAAGCAGATTTATATCACAAAGGGTCAGAGAAAGTATAATAAAATGTTTTCTAAAGGAAATGCTCTCAGAAGAGTAGGTCAGGGGGCCTATATTCAGGAAGATACTGCACAAAATTTAGTCAAGCTGGTGGGAACGTTCTGTGTCTTGACCAGGAAATAATGCAATATGTGATATGATATATAGCTGTTATATTATTACAACATGAATAAATGCAATAAAATGTAGTCTCACAGACTAAAAATAAGAGTGAATGAGAAAGCATGAATTATAATTAACCAAAAATCCCTATAGGACTGGGTTCTAGCTGAGTTGGTAGAGTGCCACTCTATGGTCTCTGAGGCTCTGGGTTTGATTCCCAGGACTGCAAAAACGGGAGAAGGATGTAGCAATCCACCCCCAAAGCAATCCTGAAACAATCAGCCATTGAATACCTCATAAGGATCACTATGAATTGGACAGGACACAATAGAACCTAACAACAACAACAACAATAAAAAAAAAAACTGTAAATAGCAGAGAAGCACTGATGCAGTGCCAGGAATGGCACAGTGTGGGGACTGTTTCATTCTGATGTACACAGGGTCACTATGAATAGGATCTGGCTTGTTGGCACCTAAAAGTAACAACAACATGTATTTCTTAAAAAACTAAGTCAATACTTTTGTATATACTTGACTATCTATTAGAAAATATGGAGAAAATGCAACAAAAGTAGGGAAAAAATCAACTTTATGTGCAATTTCATTGTAGTATAAAGAAATCATTATCTATAGACCAAGCGGAAAGGACTCTGTCTTGAATATTCAAATGAATCAGAAATTATAAAAGGTAACTCCTCATTGATTTTGCCAGTATTTATCTAGATAAGGTGGAAGACAGTGTTCTTAAATCCAGATAAATGTGTGCCATTTTGTATTAGTCTACATCTATCATATCCTCTTATATGCAAGTAACCAATTCCTTAATCTAGGAGTGTGTGTGTGTGTGTGTGTGTGTTTAAGCACTGATGTTTCATCTCTGAGTCAAAGAAGTACTTGGTCTCTCTTCTTCCACGTTACCATCCTTTTAAAGGCTAAATATTATTTGGGTGGCGTAAAGCCCACCAACTAATAGGCATGACAAGGAAGCTTGCAATTTGCTACAAATTTCAGCCCCATTAGAATAATCTTCTATAGTAAGTGTGACTGTAAGTAAGTGTGACCATTTTTAACTAGGTATAGGTAAATATGAACATGTCAAAAAAAAAGAAAAAAAGAAAAAAAAAAAGGGCTGAGTGCAGTAACATAGGCCTTTAATCCCAGAGACTCCGGAGGCAGAGGCAGAAGGATTCCAAGTTCGAGGCCAGAGGCAGCCTGCATAACTTTTGCGACCCTGACTAAAAATAAAAAGTGAAAAATGTCTGAGCATGCAGCCCAGTGGTAGAACACTTGTAAGATGGGTGTGAGGCCTAGGGTTAAACCCCTGTCACAGGAAAAAATATCCCTGCCATTGCTTGAGGAAAGATAATAAACTATAGTAGGACACATCAGACCTTGTTCACAAGACTATAGAATTTAAGAAGTTGCAAGTTTGTAGCAGTTCAAATAGTTCATTCTTTGTTTCTTTTCTGCGCTCTTATCCATTTTTACTACAGTAAATTCTCTTGGGAGGATGGGTATTATAATAAAATTGATCACCAGTTTTCAGTGGAAATAATCTCAGGAACACAACATTTTTCCAACAAGGCCAGGGAAGTATGTGTGATAAGAGGCCGCTGAAGAAAACACAGTGCTTTCCATGTTAACAAAGTGCTCCAAGAAAAGGGAAAAATGGGTCATCCTTGCCAATATCATTGCTTTGTGCATTCTAATTTCATAGTTCAATATGGTGCAGGAAACTATGTAACCCCATAGGAAATATTTGCCTTAAGGTTGCCTTTTTAAAAAGGAAAATCAGTATTTTTTCATAGGTATTGAGTGATCAATATATTTAATAATGCAATAGATTTGGAAAAGCAATATGTTTCACACTATTACATCATTCCAATCACTGTCTTTACAAAACTACACCTTTCGAAATTGAGAAGAAATTTATGCAAATGTTTCTGAATAAAAGGATAAGAAGATCATATTCATTTATATGAACTGTATTTAAAACTTTGTTCCTAACAGCTGAGTAACATTTAAAGAGAAAAGCTCATCTGATTATCCATTATTATAATCATTCTAATGCAGTCAAGCTGTTTCTGTTTCCTTAAAATTAATTTTTGTGTAAAGTCATTTCAGATTTAGAAATGTTCTTTAAGCTTTTAAGACAAAGGAAGGAAAGAAAGAAAGAAAAGAAAAAATGAAACAAATATTTTCTTTGGACTACATGTTCTCAGTGCTTTGTATTATATAGCAGCCCCAGAGATAAATCTCAATCCATTATTCAGAAAAGAGGAAAAGAAAAGCATATTCCTGTGGGTTTTTTTTTTTTTTTGGTACTTCTGGTTGAAAACAAGGCTTTGCACATCCTTTGCAAGTGCTGTACCCACTGGGCTGCACTTTCAGCTCACTTTTTATTTTTATCTGGAGAGAGCCTCTCACTAAGTTACTCAGGCTGCCTCTGACTCGCACTTGCAATCCTCCTGCCTCAGCCCCCCAAGTAGTGGAGATGAAAGGCATGTGCCACTGCACCCCGCTAGCATGCTACATTCTTAAAGGTTAGACCTAATCTCAGTGTTGTAGAGTACACAGATGAAGCAGAAGGATCTGTCTGTATCATCAATTTTCATTTACCTTGGAAAGATACGCACCTGGAAAAATCTTTTTCACGGATAAAAGTATTTAGTTTGCAAAGTGAACTTGGGAAGAAAGCAGACATATTTAGGAGGAGAAATGTGAGAAGCATCCTGTTGGACTTAGAAGGAGAAATCAGCACAGAGAAGGACAAAATGCATCTTACAGCAATTATCTGCAAAACGGCGGCAGCTGTTGAAGCTTTTGGATGATTGGAATTCTGAGAAGTCCAGATAGAAACATATGGTATAGTTCATCACAAAACGATTTAAAGCTATTATTGTTCATGTTATAGCTCTGTGTTATTCTCTCTGAAAGTTAATAGGTACATAGATTTTTTCCTCAGGTTTATCATGAATATGTGATGAACCTTGGGTCCAAAAACATTTTAGTGCGTCAGAAACTGTCTCATAATAGACCTAGACAAAATCAACTTTTAAAAATATGAAAATAAAATCAACTTTCCTTGAATTTTTGTATCATTTGTATGCTTTATCTGTCTCTTTAGCAGAGTGTAGAAGTTTATGGCAGTTATTTTTTGACCATTCATATAAAATCCATTTAATAAGAAATGACCAAACTTTTAAACAGGTTTGCAGCAATTCTATTCTAACAGATACTTTGTACCCAGACCCCCCCAAAAGTATCCACTAGCACTTGCCATTTATTTGTGTGGGTCCACTATAACACTTACATGAAGTATTAATGGAGGCATTTTGAGATATTTATTTCATTATTTAAAGAAATTAGAACAAACACTTCTAGTTTTTGGAAAAGAAAACTAAAGTATAAAAAATATAACATCCTCAGGTATACTGGTGCATGCCTGTAACCTGAGTGACTCCAGAGGCTGAAGCAGGAGGATTTTGAGTTCAAGGCCAGAGCACCCTGTATAACTTAACAACACCCTATCCAAAATAAAAAATAATGGCCCGAGGGTACAGCCCAGTGGTAGCATACTTGCAAGGTATGTGCAAGGCCTTGTTTCAATCCCTAAGTACTATAACAAAATAATCTTTTATTGAAAGGACAAAATTATTAAAATGAGGATGTCAATTCATTAGGTGAACTTAGATTGATATGTAATGAAATCTGATTAATGAATTTCTACATAATTCATACTATGTAAGAACCCACTGATTTTTAAATAAAAATTATTTAAGGCAACATTTTTGCAATTTAGATAAAAGTTATGTATACACAAAGGATGCCTTGTTTTTGTATAATTTTATACATAGGCTTCACTTAAAAATAAGTCCATCCCTTTAAAGTTTAAACAAGGAAAAAATATTCTGAATTAGACAAATGAAATGATAGACTCTGGAAATTTTCTTCATTGTCTTACATTTCATGTGAAAAACTTAAACTTCTTTATCTTTAAAAGGAAAACTTTTTTAAAAAAGATTTTATTGTGACTATATTACAAAATGAATAAGATGCAAAATGGTAGGGATGTGTGGCAGGTTATAATTTATAAATATTCTTAAACTGGGGTAGGGATTAGGTAGATTATGAGATAATCATTTATTAGTAAAAAAGTTCTGATTTATTCCTCATTCAAAAGATTTACTGTTAGGTTAGGTTAGGTGCCATTGAGTCGGAATCTGACTCATAGTGACCCTATGTACAACAGGGGAAACATTATTGTCAGTGCTTCTCTGCTATTCATAGGGGTTTCGATAGCTGATTGTTTTGGGGGAGTGGGTTTCTGGGTCCTTCTCCCAAGCCTACAGCACCTGGTGTTCCCAGGCGGTCTTTCATCCAAGTACTAACCAGGCCCGACCCTGTTTAGCTTCCGAGATCAAATGGGATTGGATGCCACAGTGCTATAGCTGCAGGCAAAAAGACTCACAGAATCAAATATTTAAAAATAAATTTCTATAATTTCCAAAACTGTTAAATTTCAAAGCAAGAGAGTAACAGCAGTTCTTCCATAATGAGCATAGGTTTTTTGAGGAAGCTCCTACAGAGTTGAAGTCAGAATTCAAAATTTTATAACCTGAGTGACCTCAGTGACTTTAATAATCAATTTCTGTGTTTCAGGTGTCTTCGATACAAAACAAGGAAAGTAATAATTTCCACACCATTAACTGCTAAATGGAAAAAATAAAATACTTCATTTAAAATTATTTTTAAACTGTAAAGCACCTTTATTATAACTGCTTACAATCCAGAATCACATAAGTAATTAAACCTCAATAAACCGAGTAACAGATGTTCAGCTAATGGACAATTAAATCTATAGCTGTTTTACCTAAAGTGAAGGATGCTGATAGAATGTGAGGCTTTAAGAAGCCATTCCAGTCTCTCATATATGACGTTATAGCACGAGCAGGTCATTCAGATTAGAATAAGGATGGTAGAGTTGAATACATGTGTGTGTGTATCTCCACATAAATTCTCTCTCTCTCTCTCTCTCTCTCTCTCTCTCTCTCTCTCTCTCTCTCTCTCTCTCTCTGATTCTGCTTTAATGGTAATAGAGGTATGAAGATACCCACAAAATTACCTGGGTGAAGTTTGCATTATATATGAGAAGGCTACCCAACTGTTCTTCTTGCCACACCTGAGTGGTGGCTGGAAGGAGTATCAAATCTGTGGCTCCTAAGTCTCTTCAATCCTTTGACGCCCACATTTTGACAGCACACAAAGATTTATCTACTGATTTTCATTTCTCAGAAATTAATGTAGAAGAGCATTTGTTTCCTTTGTGCTGCTTGCATTCCATTGCTCATATCAACTCATATGAGTTGTTGTTGTTGTTAGGTGCCGTCGAGTCGGTATCCGACTCATAGCGACCCTCTGTCCAACAGGGGAAACACTATTGTCAGTGCTTCTGTGCCGTTCATAGGGTTTTCAATGGCAGATTGACTTTTGGGAGGGGGTTGCCAGGTCCTTCTCCCAAGCCTACAGCTTCTGGTGTTCCCAGGCGGTCTCCCATCCAGGTACTAACCAGGCCCGACCCTGCTTAGCTTCGGAGATCTGACGGGATCGGATGCCACAAGGCTACAGAAGGTAAAATGTACCATGTGCTTGCCTTGTTTCTTAACAGGCCATGCCCGGTGATTTTCTGTGGGCTTTGTGTTGGCCAGGTTAATAGTAAAGATTGAAGTATGGCAATTTCATTTATTTCTTGAAAAAAAAAAGTGTCAGCAGGTACTGTGGTGTGTGGCTAATCCTAGTGAGTCAGGAGGCTGAGGCAGGAGGATAGCAAGTTTGTAGGCTGGTGGCAAGTTTATTTCTCACACAACAAATGTTTTTGTGGTCACTATAAACATAAATGATTCAAGTAATAGAAAAAAAGTATTAAAAAAAAAACACATCCCAAATTCAGCCACGTAATATAAGTAAAATCAACAGTCAATAAAAGTAATTCATGTATCTCTTGATGAATAAAGATCAATTGCTTATAAATAGGCTGGAAAATGTCTTTATGCAAAAGTACTTTACTATTTATGAACTATGCTTTGTATTTCATTGTCTAAATAAAATAAAAATGAATTTATAAGAAATGCTAAGAAGATAAATATATCTTCACCTAAAAAACTATTATTCTAAATATGTTCATTTGAGGAAACAGGCAATGTCTTATGATATTTTATATTTCATGCAGATAAAGCCTCATGGCTTGATTTTTTAATCATATATTTAATTAAACAGAACAGTCAGAAAAATTTGCTTAAAAAAGGATAAGATTGCCATTAGTATAATAAACCAATTTCCCAGCATAACCCATATAGAGTCAATGATCTTATAATTTCAGTAAAAAGTCCTTTTTATAGTTTGAGTATAAATATTAAATTACATGCTTATGTAAGATTTATTCAAATTGCCCATGTTTAAAACACAAATAAAAATATAATACATTCCTAAAAGTAAAAATAAGAAAAAATAGGCCAAATTTTCTGATCATAATGCAGCAAAAGCATAAATTAATGAGACAAACTGAGAAAGGACAGAAAATATTATCCAATTTTATAAAGATAACTGTTTTTTTTTGGTACTGGGGTATTCAACTTGGGACTTCATGTGTGGTTTTTTGCAAGTGCCCAACCACTAAGCCACACCCCTAGGTCACTTTTTACTTAGTATTTTTGAGACGGGATCTTGTTAAATTACATAATCTGTGTCTGGCTTCAAACTTGTGATCTTCCTGCCTCTGCCTCCCAAGTTGCTGGGATTAAAGGCATATGTCACTGTGCCTGGCTCCATACCCCTCTTTTTTTCGTTGTTGCTGTTAGTTGCCATCAAGTTGGGTTGGACTTTTTATTTAAGTGAAAACCAATTAATGTAAAACTAACCATTTCATTTATTTCTGTACTTATTTTGGTGTTTTTGAGATAGAGTCTCATTGTATAGATCAGGGTGACCTGGAACTCACTGTGTAGACCAGGCTGACCTCGAACCCACATTGAACTCTCACCCTTCCCCATGCTGGGAATACAGGTGTACACCACCATGCCTGGCAAAATTAACCATTTTAAAGTGAACAAATAAGTAGCATTAGTACAGTCACAATATTATGCAAATGTTGTATCTAGCTCCAAAATAGGCTTATCACTCCACACTCCTTATCCACACTTTCTCTGATTGGTAATCTGTGTTCTTTCTGTATTCTGGATATTTCATGTAAATAGAGTCATATGATGAGTGAACTTTAATGTGTGGCTTCTTTCACTCACCATAGTCTTCAAAGCAGATCCACACTTTAGCGTGTGCTATATCACTATTTTATTTCTTTTTGGGTGAATAATATTCCTTTGAATGTATATACCACAATTTATTTTGCCATTTATCTATGCACGGACACATGTTTTATATTCAACCTTTGTCTGTTTTGAATAATATTTGCATTAACATTCACATGCAAGAATTTTTTTGAATAGCTCTTCTCAATTATTTTGGGAATATGGGTAGGAATGGAATTGTAGGCACTATGGAAATTCTATGTTTAGATTTTTATTTTGTTTTTTAAAATCATCAAACTTTTCCACAAAGCCTATCCTATTTTACATTCCCAGTAGCAATGTATGAATACCCTAATTGATCCACCCCTTTGCTAACATTTATTGTTTTCTAGTAGATGGGGAATAATATTTCATCATGGCTTTGACTTGTCTTTTCCTAATGACTAATAATAGTGAGCATCTTTGCACGTGCCTCTTTGCCATTTGTAAATCTGCTGAGCAGTGTCTGTTCAAATCCGTAACTCCATAATAAGTTACCTCACAATTTGGCTTAAATAACAAGTACTTTTGTTACTCAGTATTCTATGGGTAAACAGTTTGGGTGGTCTCAGTTGGGTGGGTTTTGGGACAGTTTTACCTGGAGTGAATTATGTGCCTGTGTTGCAGGAACTACTTCTGGGGAGACAAGCTGACAGATGTGGGGGATTTATTGTGGTAGAAGTTTAAAAATGGAAGCAGAATCAGAAACATTCAGTTACTTTTCAAAATTGAAATCTGAGCCTAATAAACTAAAATATTAATTTTAATTCATACAGCTAAGTTGGGAGAAGGACCTGGCAACCCCCTCCCAAAAATCAATCTGCCATTGAAAACCCTATGAACTGCAGAGAAGCACTGACAATAGTGTTTCCCCTGTTGTACAGAGGGTCGCTATGAGTCGGATACCGACTCAATGGCACCTAACAACAACAACAACAGCTAAGTAGCATACCTTGACTCAAAAAATATATATGGATATAATTTTTTACCCATGACTCTACTGAGACAAGTAAGGTAAAGAATTTGTTCAAGTCTCACTTTATTTGAAAATGTTTGTGTAACTATAGTTCCAGTGACATGATGAAAATTGAATTTCATTAGAGTGAAAATAAAGATTACTGAGAAATCTTGAAAGGAGTTCATAATCCATTATTTACAAATCAACTTCCTCATTATTGATTAGAAGGATATTATTTCTTTAAATCAAATTTAGACAGCATTTTACATAAAACATACACAGGAAAATGAACTAGTTAAAAGCAGATCTTATTTAAGTCTTAATTCAATTATGGTTTATGAAAGGAACTATTCAAAGTACTGACTACAAGTACTGAGATGGTAGGAGAAATCCCTTGGCTACAGGAGCTTATATTTTAATTAATGAGTCAACTGTTTTTACAAGAAACATAACCAAAGGTAATGGTATGAATACCCTTCACAAACATAAAGTAAATGATTGGGGAGATTATTTAAATTTCTGTAATCACACTTAGAGCATATTCTGACATTAAGGGCTGGAAGGAACCATGCATAAAGCAATGCCTTTTATTTATCCTAATTTTATGCACTTAAATGAAGTTTAATTTCATAGTATTAGGATAATCAGGTATGGTTAGTTTAAGGATAGGAATTGTTCCTCCCCCCTTTCTTTTTTAAATTAAGTTTTATAGTATTAAGCACCTCTACTGCTAGTTCCTTAAAAGCAGTGTCAACTCTAAATGCCCTGATTAACCATGTCTTATTAAGCTGGGTACCATTAATCAGAGAAGATAAAAAGATTTAACTGAAAGTGGAAGGAGTACTACATTATTGATTAGTTTTAAAACCCTTCATTCTTAGCAGAAAGTGGTCAATGTAATTTACAGACTATTTGATGGAATATTTCAGAGTTTGTCAGATAATGAATTCAGTTAACTAGTGAAGTTTAATTTCATAAAATGGTGTTTTAAAAACAAATCCTTCTTTATGTTATGGTGCACAATAGAATAGTAACAGTACTTCATCATGAAAAAATATGAAGCAGTTTATACCAGTGTTGATTTTGTTAGAATCTAATTAATTTTGAAAAACAATTTTTTCTACTGGTCTAAAGTTAATGGTTATAACCTTATTAACAAATGATTTTAGCTATAATTTAAAACTTTTGAACACATTTAATCAGTAACTGAACTGATGAATGCGACTCAGTTCTAATCCACAGGATATTGATATATGGTAAATTTTTCAATATGTGATTATGAGCTCTAGTGTGTAATGCATACAGAATACAGGAAGCATGCACACACATACAGGAATCATGCATAAACTTATTTTCCTATTTTCAAATACTAACAAATGTAGCAGCATGTGAAATAAGATGGCTACCTCAGGCAACAGGTGTTTCCTTGAAATACTTTACTTGAATTTCCAAACTTGGTAATTCCTTTAAACTAAGGCAATTTTATCTCCTTGAGCACTAACTTCCAAATGTTGTAGAACTGTGCAAAAACTCATAACTCGTTGTTGTTGTTAGGTGCTGTCAAGTCAGTATCTGACTCACAGCAACTTTCATAGGGTTTTCAATGGCTGACTGTTTCAGGATTGCCTTGGGAGTGGATTGCCAGGTCCTTCTCCCATTTTTGCAGTGCTGGGAGTTGAACTCGGGACCTTGGAGACTGCATAGTGGTGCTCTACCAACTGAGCTAAATCCTTCATAACTCATAGCTACATTCTTTTCAAGGACTCAGCTGGAAAGATTATGTAGAAAGACCCTTTCTAAACTGAATGTTCTTGGACACCAGTTATATGGGATATGGCTTACAGTATTCCCATTGAGCCTAGGTTAAATGTCTTTTTTAATGAACAACTATTTAAAATTGTTAGAGTGTATATTTATTTTTCATATGTAGGAGATAGTACATGATTTTGCAAGAAATAACTTAATCTCTATAGATCTTGACCATGGCCTCAGAGCTACCAGCTACGGGTCATATTTCTTTTATTTTTTCCATAAACTAATCTTTCTTCTTCCTCCACCACCTCTGCCTCATCTTTCTTGTTCTTTTCATCTTCTTTTTTCTTATTTTTCCTTTTTTTACTACAGTAAAATTGCCAAATAAAGGACACAAAGTGAAGTTAAATTATTCAGAATGGCTTGCTGGAATTCTTTTTCTATTTACCTAGGAATAGAGCAACTTGAATGTGTAAAATATTACATTTAAACACTGGAAATAAAAAGTCCACTGTACAGCCATACTTACCCACATTAGAAACATGCATTTTTTCATATGGATATATCTTTTACCAGAATGAAGACAGATAGGAAAATACAACTATTCAGAGTAAAGTAATACATAATAACATATTTAAAGCTGGCTGCCACATGACATGCCTATTGTTGTTGTTGTTAGGTGCCGTCGAGTCGGTATCCGACTCATAGCGACCCTCTGTACGACAGGGGAAACACTATTGTCAGTGCTTCTCTGCTGTGCATAGGGTTTTCAGTGGCAGATTGACTTTTGGGAGTGGGTTGCCAGGTCCTTCTACCAAGCCAACAGCTTCTGGTTTTCCCAGGCGGTCTCCCATCCAGGTACTAACCAGGCCTGACCCTGCTTAGCTTCCGAGATCTGATGGGATCGGATGCCACAGGGCTATGGCCGACAGCTAGGTGCTTAGAAAGGTGGGAATCGAGCTGGAGAAGACAGGGTACAACTCATAGCAAATACAACATGCCTATAGAGGTGTATAATTTGATTAAAATAAAGTTGCCAGCCAAGATAGAATTACCTCCTTTCTCTCATTTCTCTTTATTCCCTATGACAACTAAAAACTAAAAGTAAAAAAAATAAATAAAAGTAGAGGTGATAAGAAAGTGAACTGCTAGAGAGTTCAGGACTGAAGTAATAGCACAACAGCATGCTGGGCAGTGAGTTTACTGGATTTTCTTTTTGCCTCATGTATTTTCCATGTGGAGACACTAGAGAAGCAGAAAACTGGAATACCATTTGGTTACAAATGAACTCTAAAGATAAGCCTGCTCCTCTAGTCAGAGGATTGGGGGAAAGGTGGCTTGGTAAAACAAAAATATTTTTTATACTATCTGCCCTATTCTGACCAAACACTAGTGAAAACATTGTCTCCTCAATACCTTAACACTTCATTCTGACTAGAAGGGTAACTGGACTTTCCCTCCCACACGGAACTACAGAGTCAAAGTAAGCAAATGGTACCTAATAACAGTGAAGATTAACTAGGATTCCAAGTCTCATAATATAATACAGTTGAAAACATCTTGTGATGTAAAAGAGGAAAATTACTTGGGTGACAAAAGGCAGAAGGGTAAAATGCTAAAATGACTCAAATGTTGGAATATTTGACAAGAATTTAAATTTAATATTTGACAAGAATCTAAAAGCATTAATCATGAAAATGCCTCAACACACAATTTCAAATACTCGAGAAATAAAAATGTTCGAAAATCTCAACAGAGAAATAAGAGGTATATTTTTGAAGGAGCCAACAGAAACTATAGAAAAAATACAACCAAAATAAAAATGCTATTAGATAGGCTCAGTAGTGGATTATCAATGAGAAAGTGTAACAGAAGGCATAGCTGGATGGCTGAAGAAAATCTAAGGCAAAAGCAGCCAGAGAAGCCACCAGCTTCTTGCTGGGGAAGGTTTCCGCCCTTGGAAGCTCTCCAAAACTAACCCCCCCACCTTCTGTTATCTCTTTGACCTTGGGCGCAGATCCCGCCTATGTGTAGATTATGTGTAGCTGGCAGAACATGCTGATGCCCTTCTCTGCCCACACGACCTTGGTTGATTTTTAAAGTTACTTTCACCCTAAACATCCCCTGCATATTAAAAATGTTTAATGTTATGATAAGAGACTTCCCCTGACTCATTATAATGCTTGCTGTTATGATAAGAGAGAGGCTGAGTTGCTCAGTGCTTCTGTGACACTAATTCTTGGTGTGCAGAGTAATCTTTCTTTTCGTTTTTCATTCCCTGACACTGTGGCTGCTGGAGTGTCACAAGTAAATTAGAAGACAAATCAATTGAAATTACCCAAACAACAAAGAGAAAATATTGAAAAAATCAAATTACATAAAATAGAAAGTAATAGCCCAATATTCTCAGAGAGAACTTAGAATAATCTTAAATCTTAATTGCTCTTAATGTCACTAGTGTATATCACAGATTACTTTTGCTGCAGTTAAACATTTGTAGTTCTTCCTGTTGTGTTAACAGTGCTGTTTGTAGTGATTTGGGTGGCAGCAGAGTGCCTGTGATAGTATTTCTGCAATGAGTTCAGAGTGCAATCTGCCTGTTAACTATGTTCTCATGGCGAGATGTGTATGATCTTTTATAATTAATTACCCCCAAAAGAGGAATTATGTAGGAGGAAATATCTTCCATTGGTAATTTAATCTTAATCTACTTTATAAAAGGTCAAGCAATACTTTAAATTTATTCAGAAAACAATGACAATAAAAATATTTGAATGCAGAGAGAAGTTAAAATATGGCAGATACTGCCTCACAGCATATGCAGGTCCCAACATTCATGTAAATATGCACACCCTTACACACAGAGCTGCTCGAATAAGAGACTTCATACTGATTTCATCTTTCTCAGGTACCAAAGATGCTACCAGAGGTCAAGTGAAAACTCAGTAGGAATAGAGGTTTCGGAGAAAAAGAGGAGGAAAAGATAAAATAATTATGCAAATCATTCGACGTCATTGTTAAAGAATTTTGCACCTTTGAATTTCAAATCAAACCCGCTGTTTCTCTACAGTTACAATCTTATATATGACTTCAGGAAAAATGTGTGGTCATAAACTTAATCTCATTTTAGAAGGCCCTGTCTGGATCCCCAAAGACTGAGTTTTATGTAGTACGGGCTGGACAAGAATAATTTGCCATTCTTGGTCCTCGTTATTCTATACTTTGAAAAATAAACTGGTCGTGGACCTTTGCGCTCCAGGATTTCCACAGGAGAAATTAGGGAGAGCACTTTGGTTGTGTGAGTCAGTGGTAATCTGTGTAGCAGGGAACTGAAAGGGAGTTCATCTGTTCACCGTGAAGCTGCATTTTCATTGCACAAATAGTTTTTCATAAATATCCTTCCTTTTTAGAGTGCCTTTAGGATGCTGATGACTATGGGCTCAGAAGAATCACCTCCCAAGTCCAAATCCATTCTTGAAAAAGATAGCTATTTCTACTTTCCCTCATTCTGGGAAGAGATAAGGCATATGCCTGACCAAATTCTCATATCTTAGTCAAACATGTTCTAGGTAGATGAGATGGCTGAGCAAGAAACAGACTTTGACTGACCTCCCTAAGGAGTTTATAATCTTACTTTCAAACAGCTTTGCTAGAATTTTTTACATAGTCTTAAAGACTGTCATACCAAGGGACTACAATAAAAGGTGTACTTTACAAAGAGCATGCTGTGTGAAGATACTCCTGGGGTCTACTCTTCATTTTTCTTCCCAGCTTCAGCTTTGTTGTAGGCTCCTGGGAAAGATATTTTGGTCTTAAAATGGTGTAATTTTCAGCATTTCTGGAGACTATTGGAATTTGAACTCTGATAATTACTAGGTAATACCCTATTAATTTCTGATGGCAAGAAAAACTTGGATTTGCTATATTCAGGTAGGTAAAAAACAAGAAGGAAATGTAATCTTCTGAATTTGGGCCAGAAAGCTGTGAAATATACACATCTAATAGCAGATTTAAGTTACTGTGTTATGTGATTATTTCCAATCTGTTCTTCCTAAGGGTCCCATTAAATCCCATAAACTTTTACAGCTTGATCTCGGGAGTACTATGTGTAATTAAGAGTCTGCCACACACTTTAGAAAGCAAGGAGGCATAATCAGAAAGGACCCTTTCCCACCTGTGGCAAATAGAAAGAAAAGCTGCGATCAGTGGCACAGAGCCAATCGATATTTATAGATGAGGGCTGCAGAGACGATAGCAGGGGCATCTGAAAGGCTTTCCGTGGATGAACATTGTGGGCGGCTCTGAAAGCAATGTCAGGAAATACTTTTAGTTTCCACAAAACAAAAGGTTAGGATTTAATTTTCTATTCATAGCCGTGAAACCCAAGAGCACCAATTTCATGCTGAAAAGATAAGCTGTATTCATAATATTTGCAAAAGTCAAAGACTGGTCAAAATAACTAGGGTATATAAAGTAAGCATGGAAGTTTCAGAGGTAGGGTTGCAGGGCCAGGGTCCTGGGATATGAGGGAAGACATTGTGACCATTGGCAGAACAAGGTGATTGGAGGCAAGTGAAGAGGAGTCTGCAACTGTAGTCCCCTGGCATCTCAGAAGCTAAGCCTGGTCAGCCTGGTTAGTGCTTAGAAGGGAGACCGCCTGGGAACACCAGGTGCTGTAGGCTAGAGAGAAGGACCTGGCAACCCACTCCCAAAACAGCCATTGAAAACCCTGTGAGTAGCAGAGAAGCACTGACACAGTGTCGTGCCTGGCACAGTGTCGGGAAGTGTTTCGCTCTGTTGTACATAGGGTTGCTATGAGTCAGACCTGACTCAATGGTACCTAACAACAACTTCACAGTTCTACTTAGTGAAGATCTTTTGCACATGGTGTTATATAATAGGGCACATATTTCTATCAACTAAGTAGAAATAAAATAGTAATGCCCAGTTGGGCATGATTTTCATGTGTTCTCTCTCTCTAACGAGCACAAAGCATCAAACAGTTTATGAAAGTATATTCACTGGTCTTTGGGGAATAATTACTAAGTGGAGAAAAGAAATAGTAACTACCACTGATTGAAATCATCGCTCCTTTCTGGCCCTTTGCAGTTCCTCATATGCATTAAATAATTCTCAAGGCAATGTGAAAACATTACTGTTTTCATTTTACTAAGACAGAACTGGTCCTCAGTATTCAAGAGAGTTACAAAAATGGTAAAAACTAATCGCAAAAGTGGGACCAAGGGCTGTGCCATCAGGCTTCTGCGCATGTGCGGTTCATGGTCAGCCACGTATGCTGCCTGTAGCTGTCCTCTAGCATCAAGCCCCTGTGGGTGTGACGACGGGGCTCCAGCTGAGCGAGGCCCTCCGATCGCAGTAGAGTTTAGGAGCCGTGATGCCTTCTCCTCTCCAGGGCACTTCATTTCCCTCCGGAAATAGAACCTGGATGCGGGTTTCACCCTTGGCTGACCCCACTTTCTAATACTGGTTATGGGGCATAGTGAGAATAAAATAAGGAGGAACGGCAGAGGAGAGCCTGCCCTGTGGTAGTCTTTTCCTCCAAAGAGTTTATTGCAGCTTCTTTCCTTGGCAAAATAGCTCAGTTCAAGGGATGTTTGCTCAGTGGTAAACCTGGACTTGAAGAAAGCGGCAGATAAACCTCAGAACTTCATCTGTGCCACCCACAGTCTTGTGAGGCACGACTGTCCTCCGTTGAAGTTTGTAGGAGAAACACAAGGCTATGCCAATAACATACTTCATGACATGGTCTAGACTGTATCTGATGCCTATATTTTATATTGTTTTAAATATAAAATCTAATAAAGAAAGTTGTAACTTTTATTTTTCAGTACTGTGGGGTTGGACCCAGGGCCTCTTCCATGCTAGGCACGCACTTCTGGCTCCATGTTAATTTTTTTATTTGACCCCATCTTGCTAGGTAGCATAGGTTGCCACTGGCCTCAAATTTGTGATCCTTCTGCCACAGCCTCCTTAGTAGCTGGAGTTATAAGACTACATTATGGTATCAGGCATAATTGGTAAGTAGTTAGTGCTTAGGTGATATTCTTTTTGTTCAAGATTTTCCAGAGCCCCTCCTCCCAGCCCTCCCCACTAGCTCCTGTGAAGTCTATGCTGCAGTCCCTCCCCTGCTGGCGTATGTGTTCAGCTGTATAATTATCCGTTTGCAGCCATAGCACCCTAGCATCCGATCCCACTTGATCTCGGAAGCTAAGCAGGGTCAGGCCTGGTTAGTCCTTGGATAGGAGACCGCCTGGGAATACCAGATGCTGTAGGCTTGGGAGAAGGACCTGGTAATCCCCTCCAGAAACAATCTGCCATTGAAAACCCTATGAATAGCAGAGAAGCACTGACAATAGTGCCAGGCATGGCGCAGTGTTGGAGAGTGTTTCGTTCTGTTGTACATTGGGATGCTATGAATAAGACCCAACGTGATGGCACCTAACAACAACATTATTATTCTCTTATGGGCTATCTGGCATCTTCTTCTAGCTGCCTAGATCTGCCTGTTAATTAGCTCTAGCAAAGGACCTAGGTTAAGGTCTCCTATCTTTTAATAAACTTTCTGGCACGTTATACACTTAAGAATGTGTATCACTTTCCAAGTGTTCAAATTCAATTAAAAACGTACAGCTACAATTACAGAAAGCTCAAGTCAATTATCTTTAAACCACAAGTGTGATTTATAGGCATCTAGTAATGCTGGAAATCTAGGCACCGGTGTTATGTGCACAGTTTGATATGGTGCAAATGACATCATCTGATCTCAGACTCCTCTCTGGGTTTGCTTAGATTTCTCCTCCTCCAGACTAGATGCCTTTATTTCTATATTACAGACAGCAAGTTGGGGAAGCAAACCTTTGAGATTCAGTCTTGACCAGTTCAGGTCACTTGAGCAGCACTATGGCTGAGAGAGTATAGTATGTCGGATTATATGTTCTGCCTCTCAAACCCAGGCCTGGTGTCAGCTTCCAAATAGCACATGGATCCTCTACATAGAAGCGAACAAAAAAATTGGGAGTGGGAAAGAGGAAATTTGAGTTCTAAATGCAAGCCACGCTGTGTGCACACACTAAGATGTCCACCGGTGTGCAGGGACGTGGCTGTGGCACGACCACTTCAAGTAGATTCAATGATAGAGAAATGCTGCTGTGGTTTGAATATGTCCTATACCATTCACATTCTGGAAACTTTAGCTCCCCTGCAACAGTGTTGGAAGGCAGGACATTAAGAAGTGATTGGGTCTTGAGGGTGAATCCCTCAGGAACGGATGAACGCCATTACTACGGGAGTAGGTGTGTTATTATGAGGATGAGGTCCTTATAAATGATGAGTTTGGACCCCTCCTACTCTCCGTTGCCTATAGGATACCAGGTACCATGCTATAATGAAACAAGGAGACTATCACCGCATGCTGCCCCTTGAATGTGCCATGCTCCACAACCATGAGTCAAATACACTTCTGCTCATTATGAATTACCCGTCTGTGGTTTTCTGTTACAGCAAAAAAAAAAAAAAAAAAAAAAAAAAAAAAAAAAAAAAAAAAAAAAAAAAAAAAAAAAAAAAAAAAAAAAAAAAAGAACCAATATTGCACCTGCTATTTTATAAATGTGGATACTGACAGGTGATAGATCATAGAATTCTATAAAAATTTTGCCGATCACATAACTTTTGCTTAAAACATTCTGAAAATCAACATGGTATTTTATCATAGCATGAGACATTAACTATGTATCACAATTAGGAATTGAACAAGATGCATTAGGGCATTCTCACCTCTATATGGTTTATATTGAAGCATTTTTGACAGATTTTATTCATACCTTCTGAAACTTGTATTCACTCTCTTGAGAGCTATTGTTGAAACAATTTGATCATTGATAGTATAGAAAATAGGAAAAATATTTAAAGCAAATTTTTGAGCAAGTAATTTTTACTTTTTGATTTTGAAATGGAGTCTCATCAATAGCACAGGCTGCCCTGGCCTCAAGCTTGTTAATGATTAAAATACTGTGGAACTGTGCAGTTGCTCTGGTAGTGTTTTAGAATCTCTTTCTAAAAACCCCTTAATTTTTAAATTGGCAAATAGAAATTTAATATATCTCTGGTATATAACATGTTTTGAAATATATACACATTGTTGAATGGTTAAGCAGGACTACTTAACCTATGTATTACCTTGTAGACTTACTTTGTTGTGGTGAGGATACTTACAATTTACTCTCAGCAATTTTCAAGAATAGTCACCATATTGTATAACAGATCTCTTGAGCTTATTCCTCTTTTCTAACTGAATTACTGTATCCTTTGAACAACCAACATGTCCCCCATTCCAGGCCCATCCCACACCGGTCTCTGGTAATCACCATACTGCTCTCTACTTCTGTGAGTCCAACTTTTAAAAATTCCAAATACACCTGAGATAGTGCATTATTTGCCCTCCTGGGCCTGGCTTGTTTCACTTATGTCATCATCCAGGATCAGCCATATTGTTGCAAATGACAGGGTTTCCTTCTCTGCTAGTGCGGAATAGTACTTCATTGTGTGCAAATAATAAGAGCTTTTTAATTGTATACTTCAATTTTTATAATTGATTGTCATGAAAAATAAACTTAAGAATAATTTTCCTATATTCTAAAAGAAATCCAGTTACAAAAATGTTACATCTCTACATTGATTTAGAATATTTAGTTATCCTAGCCCATTTGTACAATTCTGAGTAAATTTCATGGTAATATTTATGTAAGACCAGCAGGATTCTTGTTAAATTTCTTCCAGTGTATTTCAAGAATTCTGCTGCTTTTGTGGATGATTTCATTTTTCCATTGCATATTCTAACTGGTACTGCTGATATATACAAACAGCTACTAAATTTTATGTGTTTTTTTATCTGACTACTTTATTGGTGATATTATAATATACAATAATATTTCATTTGGGAATTATAACCAGCTGCCGGAAGAGGGCTGGGGAGAAAAAGTGAATTAAACAAGGTAAAAGTTTCTTTCTTATACAAAACAGTGTGGAGATTGGAGTTCAAGGTTTATGTGGTAGCTCCATGGTTTTATAGAAAATGAGGCACCTATCTTTCTGCTCCACAATCCTTATCCTGTGGTTTCTAACGTCATGTGCCATCTTCATGGGTCAAGATAAATTACTGAAACTTCAGCTATAATAACTTCATTCTGTTGTTATTGTTAGAAAGCGTCAAGTCTGACTCATAATGATCTTATGTACAGCAGAATGAAACACTTCCGGACCCTGCCATGCCCAGCACTAAGCCAGTGCTTCTCTGCTTTCCATAGGGTTTTCAGTGGCTGATTGTTTGGGGAGTGCGCTGCCAGGTCCTTCTCTCTCCCTCTCTTCCTCTCTCTCTCTCTCCTTTTTTTTTTTTTGGCGGTGCTGGGGATTGACCCCAGGGCCTTAGATTGTGCAGAGCAGTGCTCTGCCCACTGAGCTAAGCCCAGCGTCAGCGTAAGGTAAATGTGATCATTGCAGCAGTAGGGGCCTTGCTTGTCCTTTTCATGGGATCATCCACAAAGTATCCCAAGGTTCAACTTACGTATCTGACATGTCAGTTAAAAAATAATTGTCTTAAGTGTACATAATAGTCATAGTCAAACGTTCTTGCAAGAATGCTGAGAAATGTTTTTCCCCTTGATAACACTGTATTCCAATAGCAAAACTATGAGTGAGAATCAAGTACAGTGTGATAGGGTAGACAACCAGCTGTCTCTAAAACAAATAACTTTTAGAGTTTTCTTAAATTATATTTCTTATTACTTAATGTTAACATATTGACTTTTTGATAGTTTTTAGGATTCTTATTTATCTCTGTTATTACTGCTTTATAATGTTTTAGCAATTCAATGATAAAATAGTAACAGTTACAATGTTTAGTAGATACATTCTGCCAGGCATAGAATAAGCAATATTCATATTTTAAAATTTGATTTGTAGCTTAAAGGAGCCAACTGGAAAGCCTATCAAACATTTTTAAATTTATATTTATAACACATAATTTGAAGCCTAAATATTTTCAGCTTTTCTTTTTGATTTTAGTATCCATCTTATAATTCTCAATTTTTAGTTCTTCCTCTGCTTTATCTGGAGTGAATATTGTTATGCTGGTATTCATCTGTTATAATTTTGTTTGGACTTTTATAACCAGTATCATGTTACCTTTTCACTTTGAGCTTTTTATCTCCTATTCTGTAATTTTTCTGTAAATAAAAATGATTTGTCCATTCACCAAAAACTTACTGAGGGCTTAGTATATGCCAGGCAGTATTATTGAGCATTTCCTTTTACAGTAACTAATAATGCAAACCGACATATCTTCTAACGGATGAATTGAAGATGTTTATACTTATTTCTGGGACTGATATCTTCTACTCTTTTGTCTTGTTTTATGTTTTTATCTTTATTTTAATTCTTCATTGCATGTATGTTCTTTTTCCCATTTGGAAAGTAATTCCCCCCACTTGGAATTATAGTAACAATTTTTATTACATGAATAAAAATAGCAATAAACCTACATTTCCTAACTAACAAAGTCAACAATGAAAGCATATCATTTTTCTCACTCAGTAAAATCATTCCTTCTGTATTTTAATGTGAAACCCTAGTGATTAAGGGATTATAAAACATGTTATAATCCCCTTTATGTTGAGGGCATGATGGTTCCCTATAAAAGGAGCTTCTGTCATCTACAGAATGGCCTTTCTGGAGAGAGTGAAATATGAGGCATGTAGCATATACCGAGGGCTGGGGTTGAGCTCAGTTGGTCGAGTGCTGTGCTCTCTGAGGCCCTGTGTTTGATCCTCAGCACTACAAAAATGGGAGGATTTAGCAGCCCACTCCCAAAACAATCCCCAAATAATCCACTACTGAAAACCCTATGAACAGTAGAGAAGTACTGACATGGCACAGACATGGCGCAGTGTTGGAGAGTGTTTCATTCTGTTGTACACAGGGTCACTATGAGTTGGACCTGACTCAACCGCACCTAACAACAATAACCAGCACATACTGAACACTGAGTAAACACTAGATATAGATGGAGACGTGCAGTTCACTAACTACTAAGAGACACAGGAACCCCTTTAATATATACTTGCTCCCTACCCTCCAAACTGGCTAAGGGACCTTTTTATTTTGGTCTACCAACTGAGGGAATTAATAGCTATGTGGCAAGAAAGATCCCACCTCCTCCTCCTCTTACTACAAAAAACAAAACAGCAAACAACAACAACAACAACAACAACAACAAACCCACCAAGGTGGCTGAAAGTTCCCTCTCCCTAAACTTACCTACTAGACCACAAAGATCAGTCAGATGGGATCTCAACAAGAGGCTGGGCCACTTTCTGGCTGTGCGACCCCAGACGTTCACTAATATCATCTGTTTTAGGTTCTTCAAATGTAAAATGATGATAAAACAGCATTATTAATAGTCTTCAGCTCCTTGAGTTATTATGAGGTTTAAGAAAATTAAAATATACTAAAGAGCTTAGAATAGCCACTACCACAAGGTGAACATTGTATTTGGTAAACAGATAAAAAAGTATGCCCGCTGAATGACTTTGACTCCTGATGAAACGGCTCAGTGTTACAGAATCCTTTAGGTAAGTCTTATGGCACCATCAGAGTCAAAACAATATGGGGATCGTGATAAGACTCCCCACGGCAGGATGCTGGCTGTGACTTCTCTGCCTTGGGTCCTAGTTAATCCTGTTTCTCCAGCTTGGCCTTAGATTCTCTCGGCAACTAGACACCTTCCAAAACAATTCCCCTCTGCCTAAGTTAAAGCGTTTCTGCTTTTTAAAACAAGCATCCTGGCATGTGCTACCCTGTAATGCGCTTCATCATATATTCTGCACATAATCTCTGTTAAAATTTTACATTTATAATTTTTCAGTTGGATACAAATTCCATGAAAGGAAGAGCTGCTGTTACCTCTATTTCCTGTGGTGTTACCAGTGCTTAACATAGTTACTTAGGCAAAAATCCTAATAATTGATGAAAATAAATGGGGCAGGGTAGCAGAAGAATGAAGGAATATGAGTTCTGATAGGAAAAATAAAAGTAACGCGGGGCCAGTCATCCCCCAAAGAAAATGTGCTAAAATGTATATTTTACCCCCTCCAGTAATGAGAGGGAGGAGTGGATCTGGTGAGAGGCTTGAGCAAGGGTTGCTATTTTTAAAAGATCCTAGAAGTGTGTCAAAATGCTCGCCAGCATACCAAAAAGCCTTGAAGTGCAAATGCAAATTAAATGTCACTTAACCTTGCAATAGGAATCTGCATGCCCTTTGTGAATTGTAATAGCTTCTCCAAAATCTGCTGCCCTGAGAGAACAAATTGAGCCCTTTCTGCAGACACCGTGAGGGAGTTCTTGCTGAAGGTTGAATGCGGTTGTCTGTGGTACACTGAAGATTGCTTATGGCATAAACACAGAATAAGTAAATATAACAATAAATGTCCCCAGGGATTTTTGTTGATTTCAGTTTAATTTCTCAAAATTCAAAAACTCAATCTGACTCTGTATAAGACCAGAAAGAGAGGCTGGGCTGATGGGTTTGTTCTCCTTGGTTTTCAGTTCTGCAATTCTAAAGAAATTGCTTTCAATAGACCAGTGCGATTGAATTATTTGCATTCACTCTGGGGTAAAGGGAATGCCTTTCATTTTCTTCTAAATCATTTAGCCTTCAAAGCTACAACAACAACAAAAGGTACAGAGTACGGAAATTACTGAGTTTTTATCAAAAATGCAAAGGTCTTACTATATTTCTAACATGATTTATTCATTACAACTTCATCTGCAACCCATGAATAAAGCTGAACCCCACACTTCTCCACTCTGGTATGAAGAGGTGCCTGGGCTCCCAGCTGTGGATCTCCTCAGTTCCAGATCTTTCCCCACAACCTACTCAAACGTGTTTCCTCACGGCTCAGAGAGGGAAAGGTCTAGTGACAAACTCATCGCCAACCTCCCATCTTTTTCCACTTCCCCATCTCTTTTATTTCTTCAAAGAGTTCCTTCACCCTTTTACATTCACCCAACCCCACCCTTTTACATTCACACCTCTCTGATTTACTCAACTAACCCTCTTGCCATTTTTCAATTAGTTTATTAACCATTTTAGAAAACATCACCTTCCAGAATTTTCTGAGTAAATTGACTCAGTCAAATACATTTCTACAATACCTGCTTAAGCTCCACAAATCCACATCTCTACAATAGTTAGGTCTCTGAGACATGCATCTGACTCTCTTTGTGGGCCTACTAAATGCTAAATCCAAAGATCATCTTTCATGATTTCTCTATAGTGTTTACATTTTGATCATGTCCTTGAATAGCAAGAGTATATGTTATTCTGACTCTGCTATTACTGAAAATTTTCTCTCTTTATCTTCTTATTATAGTCTTCATTCTACAGATAAAATACTTCTTGGGAAGAGTCAAGCTGATTAGAATCACATGGGAATCTATTTCAGATTATGTGTAATCTTGATTTAGATATTTTGAGATAACTCTTCCAGTATCCAGCATGAGAGAGTTGGGAAAAAAGAAAAGAAAAATCAAAAAATAAAAGAAACGCACTTGGGGGTCTTTTGTGAGATAAGATCTCTCTATATTGCTCTAGCTGGCCTCAAACTTGAGATCCTTTTGCCCCTGCCTCCGTAGCGCTGAGATTACACCTGTGTGCCACCACACGCTCAGATTCCTGCAATGCCTTTTTAATGGAACCAAAATTAATTCATTATACTGAGCAATCCAAAATTAAGCAGTTATTATTTCCAGAGAGTGTTGCCCCCAAATAATTAACTACATAACTGTATATTTAATCACATAGCAAGTGCTAACAAAACAATACCAATGAGTCCAATAAGAATTTTCCCTATTTCTAAATACTCCAGTAAAACACAAAAATAATATGTGGGAAGAAAAACATCTAAAAACTGAAAGAGAAAGTGGATAAAGTGTGGTCTCTTCCACCATTATTAGTTACAAACCAGTATTTAACTCAAATTTAATAAAGAGAAGCAGGCGATATTATGATTCATTCTCAGCTTCTCCTTATAATGAATCTTAGTCAAAAATAAGTGATGTACTTCCAATTTGATTTTAAGCTAACTTAATGTACACAATAATTTGAGAATTTTCCTGAAATGGTCATAATACAAGTACATATTTTAATATTCACATATTGCCATTCTTAGATTGTTGTTGGGTGTCAGTTGATTTGGGTCCAACTCATAGAAACCCTATGTACAACAGATGAAACCCTCTCTGACACTGAGCCATGCCTGGCACTATGTCAGTGCATCTCTGCTATTCACAGGGTTTTCCATGGCACCCATATCCTTTTCCCAAGCCTATCTTACCTAGTATTCCCAGGCAATCTCCTGTCCTGACCAGGATCCACCCTGCTTAGCCTCTGAGATCTGATGGGATCTCACGCCCCAGTGGTACTGCTGCAGGCTTCAATGAGTTTAGAACAAGGAAAATAATTGTGTATGTGTGTTTGTCTGTAACTTGCTTCACATTACTTGGCATTAAAATTTCTCTTTTTCTTCTAGTTATCAAAGATTCCCTTCTAGAAGCAGGTTCTAACCATGGTAATTATCACTTTTATAAGTATCTTTAAACTATATTTTTTTGAATACTAATTTCTACTTTTCTCTAAGCATTATTTACAAGTGATTTTGATGTTTTGTTGAGGTAGAAAGCCAGCTCCATGATTTCCTGGGTGTGTGACTTTTCTTTTGCATAACCAGTATTATTGACTATTTATTATGCGAGTGCCTGCAGCAATAGCACTGTGTCATTCCGATCCCGTCAGATCTCGGAAGCTAAGCAGGGTGGGGCCTGGTTAGTACTTAGATGGGAGACCACCTGGGAACACCAGGTGCTGTAGGCTTGGGAGAAGGGCCCAGCAACCCACTCCCAAAAATCAACCCGCCATTGAAAGCCCTATGAATAGCAGAAAAGCACTGACAATATTGGTTCACCTGTACGTAGGGTCACTATAAGTCAGGCACTGACTCGAGGGTACCTAACAACATTATGTGACTCCATGTTATAAGCATTGTTCTAGGAGAAGCAATTTAGCCTGAAACAGGACAGTGGCCCTGCTCTCATGGAGTCTGTGTTTGAGTACAAGTTACCTCACTACTCTTTAGTTCTTAATCCCATCATGAACAATATATGGAAAGTATTGTAGCCCAGGCATAATGTGATTATTTAAATGAAATATGATCATTTCTGTGCTGAGCTTAGCCTATCCTCAGGTAGATACAATTTACTCATTAAATGATTCATATTTCTGAGATTAGCAAACCCATCTTGCAATTACCATAGATGGTCAGAGGATTTTCTAGGCTTTTGTCTCTTTGTTAGAAATGTTGTTATTTTCCTTTGGTTTCCATCTTCTTTAAGCTAAATTTAATTCTGATATTTTTACCTGTGTCCTATTAATGACATACACTATTTGGTGAAGGGACTTTCATTTATTTTCTATCACCGACATTTTCCTTTGAGGTATTTTTTTTTCTTTTCACAGTTTTAGGGGGTTAAACCCAGAGCCTCAAACATGCTAGGCAAGGGCTCTCCGTGAGCTGCACCTCTGACCTCTTTTTAAAATTTTTTAAATTTTGAGATATTGTTTCACTAAGTTACTCAGGCTGCCTCTGGCCTCAAACTCGCAATCCTCTTGCCTCAGCCTCCAGAGTCTCTTGGACTAGAAATTCATGTGATACAGTGCTCATCCCTTGAGGTATAATATTTTAAATGACCAAAAATAATTGTTAAGCCAATTAATTGAACAGTAATCTGTTCAATAAAATTATAAATCATGTTTGGGAGAGTGACAGGTCAGTGTAAAAAAGGAAGACCCTCCACCAGATGGATTGACACAGTGTCGGCAACAATGGGCTTAAATATAAATAAGATCATGTGCCTGGCACAGAATGAGCAAGTGTTTCGATCTGGTGTACATAGGGTCGCTATGAGTGGGACTCGACTTGATGGCACCTAACAACAACAACACAAATCATTGTGTCCTTACTAATTTGGCTTTTTAGCTAGCTCTCTTTAGCAACCAAATGTTCTTGTACACTTATGGTTTGAATATGAAAAGTACTCTAATGCTTAGGTCTGTCATCTTCATGACAGAGATGAAAATACATTTCCTAAAATTTTTCTGAAGGTCTAATGAAAAGAGCCAAGGAGCTTATATAGAATAAACACAAACCTCAGAGAATTCTTAAAGAAGATTCTGGGCATGAAAATGTACACACTAAATAATTAGGTACCTTATATAGGTAGAAGAGTTATGTCTGATAGTAGATGGCAGAAAACTTAGTGACTTAAACAATGTATAAAGGTCTTTTTCTATTTACTACAAAGGCCCCTTCATGTGTCTGTCAGCTTGTTAGGCTGTGGGGGCTTGTGTGTCGCTGTGATGGTGAAAGCAGTAAGTCCACCCAAGGTGGACAGGTTTCAGCTGAGCTTCCAGAATAAGGGAACCCAGAGAGGACCCCACAACCCACTCCCAAAATAATTAGCCATTGAAAACTCTATGAATAGCAGAAGAACTGTCAATTATAGTGCCAGGGATTGAGCCCCACCGGCTGGAAGGCATTCAAGAGACAACTAGGGAAGAGCCACCTCCTCAGAGCGTAGTTGACCTTAGTGACAGGAGTTGAGTAAAGCCCTGTGACCTCCTTTTGCTGATGTGGCATGACTCACAATGAGAAGAAACATAGTGCCTGCAACAATGGGCTCAAACATAAAGAGACAGTGTGTACTGTACAGTGTTGGGGAGTGTTTCCTTCCGTGGTACATTGAGTCAGTATGAGTCAGATCCAACTTGACAGCATCTAACAACCACCACCACCACCGTGAAGTCCAAAGGGCAGCTTTGAAGCCCCTTGTTGTTGTTGTTGTTGGTAGGTGCCGTCGAGTCAGTATCCAACTCATAGCGACCCTATGTACAACAGGGGAAACACTATTGTCACTGCTTCTCTGCTGTTCATAGGGTTTTCAATGGCAGAATGATTTTTGGGAGGGGGTTGCCAGGTCCTTCTCCCATGCCTACAGCACCTGGTGTTCCCTGCGGTCTCCCATCCAGGTACTAACCAGGCCTGACCCTGCTTAGCTTCCGAGATCTGATGGGATCAGATTCCACAGGGCTACGGCTGCAGGCTTGAAGCCCCTAGGTATCATTTATCTTTCTTTCTGGCTACCCTTAACTCAAGCCTCCTGTACTCAAAGTATTGCAAGGCCAAATATGGTGCTGGAGGCACTTGACCACCACCTTTAGAATAAATAAGAAGACAGGGAGGCTACCAAAAGGGTGCCCCTCATAGTAGTTAAATCAAAACCTTTTGTAAACGTTTCTCCAAAGTCCTGACAGTAACATACGTCTCACCGATAATTCTTGGCTCCTAGAGAAGCTAGAGTGAACCACCCTAAAAAACCCCAAAGTTTCATTTTTTAAAGGGAAAATAAATATTGTAAATCTAAGTAGCATGTCTCTTCTATACCAGGTTTTCTCAAAAAATGATTGAATATTTAGCTAAAATGAGCTTAAAAGGGGAATATTGAGATAAAAAGGATTTTCCCAATAGGATGTCTGTTTTAAAGTTAAAGGTTTAGATTTGCAGATGCTATACACTACCCAGTTCAACTCTTAAATACAGAGAGTAGCAGTGATTGTTACCATTGCTGCACGCTTTGCAATAATTTATATAACTACTCATTTTGTAGCTTGATTCAAGATCTCTAAATCACACAGCCAGTCAATTTTCATGCCATACAACTATTATAGTAAAATGACTATTGCTTAAGTGGTAAAATCAGGTAGTCATTTAGTATTTACATTATAGCAACATGAGGCAAAGAGAGCTAAGAAATACCATAAACCCAGGAGCAAGAAAGTTTGGCATTATATATTCAGAATTTTAAAGTTATCATTACATTATATCATTATAATAATATAAAAATATATTGAGAGACTGAGAAACTATGTCCCCCATCATATCTATCTAAGATGACATGGCTTTTTTTTTTTTTTTTGAGGCAAAATATCAAGAACCAGCTATGGTTACCATGGTAACTGCATTAAAAATAAAAAGAAAATGTGGAATGTTTTCAAGTGATAAGTACATTTAAAATGCAAACACCCGCTCACTGAAGAATCACATAAAATTTGAAGCTTCAACTTAATACTGCAAGAAATGTATCATGAGGGCATCAATTCTAAACTTTAAATATTATCATCTTTATTTATGAAAATTAATTTCACTAAAGGATGAATATTGAAAGACATAATATTAATAGTAAGAAATAATAAACTCACATAATATGATACCAGTTGGATATTTTTACTGAAAATTTACAGAAACTTGTGTCTCCAAGATATGAAAGCAATTATCATAAATTGGAAGTTTTGTCAACAGACCGTAAAAGACGCAGGGGCTCACACGAGCAGGCTTAGACTGTACCACATCTTTCCCATTTAAATTTCTTTCTATGGGACAATTTTGAATGTGTTTGCTTTAGTCAAATCTGGCTTACTGGTTTAAACAACAAGCATTGCTCTTGACGCCTCCAGTTCCTGTTTTCCTTCTCATCTCCTGGTGTTACCATTTACCTAGATGCGCAGCACCAGAACATGGAATTCTAACCAGAGTCATTTCTCAACAAGCCTCTTCCACCAAACCATGTCCTTATTTCTCCCACTGAACTCTATTTCTACTGCTCTGTGACAAGCTAATGCTGAGCCTTCCCTGGGGTAAGGTAACAGCCTCCTAACTGGACTTCCTGCTTTGGCTCTTCCCCTGCCAGTCCATTTCCCACCAAGCATCCTGAGCAACCTGTGTGACTTTGAAATAAATCCTGTCACATGTTGCTTCTCATTCTCTTGTGGCTTCCCACGGCACGTGGAACACAATACAAATTTCTTACTTTGCTCTGCAGGACCCTCACTGGTGGAGCTCTGTCCTATCTATTGTCTTAAGGAAATTATCAATGCCTGCTAACTTTAATTATAGTGCATAATCTGGGATTGGTTTTAGGGAAGCTCAGGCAGTTCTCACAGCAGCCTTTCTCTTTTGATCGGAATTCCTGACTGATAAGTGTCAGACCATGTCCCCAGCTGAGAAACCCCTTTCCCTTTCCATATGCCCAATTGTCCTTGTCTTTTTATCCTACCTCAAACCCCTGATGGAAACCGGGAAGCTATATCTTTGTGGGGAAGAGAGACTTGGGTGGAAGCTTTAGAGAACAGACAAAAGTTCAGAAAACACAGCCTTTTGAGGAGAAAATAGAGTAAGGAATCTATTTAAGGAAAAGCCAGACACCATGGAAAAGACATCAGGTCTACCATTTGAAAGCAGATTGGTCTCCCTGGGGTGGTGTGTGGCGTGTGCCATTTGTGGAAGTTCTGTAAAATCAGGTTGGTGTGGAGTGGACGCGCAAGCCCCTATTGCACCTTCCTGTTCTGAAAATCCATTTAATATAGCATGCTCAAATAGGAGACATATCAGATATTAAGCTGATAAGAACAGATACTACACTTGATTTTAGCCAGAGGTCAAGGAGTGATGATCTATTATCTTGATCTTCCTCTAACCACAATGATCTGTCAAGATTAACTTCTTTTGCCTTTGGACATCCAAAGTAGTTCTGTATAATGATCATTGCCCTGTGGTGCTACATGGACAGAACCTTTTCTTCCCATTCCATTGGTTCCCTTCACATTACTTACTTTTCAACACTCTTCAGTTATAATTCCTCAGAGACATCTTCTCTGCCCAGTCTGTAAAAGAATTTGCAGTCGTCTGACCACATTGCCTTTCCTATTTTTACAATACCTCTGTACAACGACATGTTTAATTAATTTAAACATGTATTTTATCTATGCTTATTTGAATGCAATCTCTTCTACTTTTAGTACAATTTCTCCAATGCTTGATCAGTGATCAGTGTCTGGGTTTCAGTAAGAATTCAATATATATCTTTAAGCCAGGGGTGGGGGCACAAGCCTGCAACCCCAGTGGCTTGAGAGGCTGAAGCAGGAGGACCAAGAGTTTGAGGCTAGAGGCAGCCTGAGCAGTTTAGTAAGTTTAGTAAGACCCTTTATTTTACAAAAAATAAACAGAATCCATGAGTAAACGGGAAGAGTTATGATAAATATAACATCATCCAAAAATCAAATGTAAACCTAAAGTGAGTTTCTAAGTACATACATCTGTAGAAGGGCAAAATCATTTTGTCACTTTTTACTTAATAATGGCATGTTAAGAAACCCCAAGATAATACATAAGGTTATGAAATAGTGGAAAAATATCTGAAATTATCAAGAAGGTGAATAATGCTGAAAAATGGATTTAGGAGAGAAAAATAGAATTTTTCAGATACCTGCTGTTAGTGAGCCCTCCAAAACCCAAGAGTTCTATGTATCATGTGGACAAAGAATGCTTCAAGACAGAAGTTAGTAGAAAAGAAGAGATGACAGTAACAAAAACACAAAACAAAGCATAAGTTGCCACAGCCATTTCTAACCATATTGTCTGACAAGGTCTGGATATGGGGAAGAGGGGTTCAAGGAACTCATCTTTCAAGAAATGGGTGGGGATGGAGAAAAGGAATATGTGCATTTTGCTTTCTAGAAATAGGATTACTGCTTCTAATTATCATAAACATAATTATGTTTAGGACTAATGCTCATAACTAATATTGTATTAAACTCTAATGAAACAAATGCTGAGAAAATGACAACTGGGGGAATTTGTAAATGAATTAGAAGTAATGACCACCAATTGTAAGGGATATGTGGATATTATTCTAGTTAAAGCTGATCGGCAATTTCCACCCTGGAACTCAAGCGTTAAGTAATTTATGCTTCCGCTGCAGCAGGCTGAGTTGTTAGCCACTACTCGGACTGAAGTGGCCCCACCTATGATAGCGAAGGTTTACAAAGAAAGTGTAGAACAGTCAAAGGAATACACAGGCCTGTTCCCACAGCAAAAAGGCCTCCTTGACAATTTAACACGGAGGTGCTCATCTGTCCAAAGGCTGACCTTGGCTCCCAGCTGAGGAAAAGAGCGGATACACAACATGGAGAGGTGCTTATCTATAGACCTTAGTTCCCAGTTAGAGAGAAAGAGTAGAGGCTGTTGTTCAATAAGGATAGAGTTCAAATACCCTGTTATAGTTTATCATTTATGAAAAGCCTAAAAAGGAAGAAACCTTCCAAGTGTTTGGTGTCTAGAGATAGTAAAGTGTGTGTTTTGCACTATGGGTTGTTATGATTAACAGGTGCTGGTGAAACTTTGTTTCATGAATAACTGCATGTGCTATTCTTACTGCTTGCATGACCTAAGCCTAAAGAAATTGTATAAAACATTGAGTTTTCTGAAAAATAAACGGAACAGATTCACACAGCCTCCGAGCTGCTGTGTTGCTGTTACCCATCGCCGACTCCTCACCCGCCTTCAGGGACCCCCTGGATTCTAGGCTGCAGCTGGACTGCGGCAGTAAGTCCAAAGCCAAAATTAAAAGACAAAACGGTGATAAAAATTAAATCTTCCAAAAAGTATAGCAGAATAACAGAATAAATATAGGATTAGGATGTAGATGTTTACTGAAAGCACTTTACTCCAAAAATGGGGTGTAATAGGATAACATTATTTTCCTTTCTCTCACTCAGGATCAGATTTCAGTATACCATTCTCTTTTTTTTAACCTCTATGTTTTCATTATACTTCCAGTTTTCCTTTACTATCTGAAACCATTACCTAAGTCAAAGTCGGGTCAAAACCCAGCTCTGGTATATTCTACCTGAATAACACTTGACAAATTACCTGATTTATCTGTGAGTTAATTTCCTTCTGAATAGAAGGGACATAATGATAATTCTATCTCATGTGAGTTTTGTTACATGTACTACATTAATGTTTCTCATTTTGTTTTGGTTTTAGGATTATTTTTACCTTTTTACTAAGTTATTGGGAGAGAATATTTACATGGAGTGTATCTATCAATATATGCCATATTGTACATTTGGACAAAGAAAAAATTGTGTATGTGTATACATGTATTGTTGTTGTTAGGTGCTGTCGAGTCGGTATCCGACTCATAGCGACCCTCTGTACAACAGGGGAAACACTATTGTCAGTGCTTCTCTGCTGTTCATAGGGTTTTCAATGGCAGATTGATTTTTGGGAGGGGGTTGCCAGGTCCTTCTCCCAAGCCTACAGCTTCTGGTGTTCCCAGGTGGTCTCCCACCCTGCTTAGCTTCCAAGATCTGACGGGATTGGATGCCACAGGGCTATAACTGCAGGCATATATGTATATATATATGTATATATATATATATATATATATATATATATATATACATGCATACATATATAATGTTTAAAACTATAAGCCTATCTGTTAATTCAAAAAATATGCTATAAAAATAACTACATTTTCCAAAAAATGAGAAGATTGACATTGAATTATACTTTTGTAAGTTTCTTTAATGTTTAACTTAATTGAAGACAGTTGAATTCTTGTTTTGGCTTCTGCATTTAACATGTTATTTTGTTTAGTACATAGGAAAATCTCACAGTATTTAAAAGAGTATTTTAATAGTCATTTCAAACCTTTCTATATATGCTTCCTTGTAGTTGGCCTAACATATATCAAGTGGTAATGGTACAATAGATACATAGGTAATGATACAATAGACTTTATGACATTTAACAAATTCTTTTATTAAAATGCATCATTAAAACCTGGTCATTAAAACCTGGTGCACACCTATAATCCCAGCAAGGTGGGCAGTGGAAGCAGGAGGATCTTGAATTCGAGGCCAGAGGCAGCCAGTGTAACTTAGCAAGACCTTGGCTCAAGATAAAAAATAAAAAAGAGCCTGGGAGTATAGCTCAGTGGTAGAGCACTTGCAAAGTATGACTGAACCCTTGGGTTCAGCATCCCCAGTACTGAAAAAAACCTCATTAAAGAGATAAAAGGCAACTCTCAAATAGAAAGTATCTGCAGATCACATATCTTATAAAGCACTTGTATTTGGAATATGTTAAGAGCGCTCAAAACTCAGTAATAAACAAAGCTGTCAAATGAAAAAAAATAGCATGATTTGGGCAGTTACTTCACCAAAGAAGATACAGAGCAAATAGATAACATCATTATCCCTTAGTAATATCCAAGTTAAAAAAACAATACTCCTAAAAATCTATTTGAATGTCTAGATTTGATAAGCTGTATAACAAATTCTCATGAGGATATGGAGCAATTAGAACTCAGATACTGCTGATTGAAGCATATAAAGTGTATAAGTGCTTTGCAAAATAGTTTGGCAATTTCCTCAAAACATAGACATACACCTAACCCTGTTATTGAGACACTCCCTTTATATTACCCAGGGAAAATGAAAGCATATGTCCAACCAGCTTATACAGAGGGTGCCAGAAAATGTACACACGTCTTGGGATGAATGCTCTCCATTTAGTTATTTTAAGCACATGCCATATGACTTTTTTTTTTCCTTTCAGTATGTGGGATTTAAACCCAGGGCCTTGCACAAACTGTACAAATGCTCTACCACTGGGTTGCACCCCAAGCCCATTTAAATGTTTTATTATATTTTATTATATTTTGTTTATTTTCTTGAGACAGGTCCTGCTATATTACACAGGCTGCCTCAGTCTCCAGAGTCGCTGAGTTCCCAGGTGTGGGACACTGCACCTAGCTGATTAATGCCATCTTTTCAGCAAACATCATACTACACGTTGCTAGTATAATTCAATACAACTTCAAAAAGTAATACAAGATAGCATCTCTTAAAATGTGTACACATTTTTTTTGGCAACCCAGTTTAAAAATTTACCTTGCAGCTTTATTCCTAAGAGCAAAAATTTGAAAATAATTAAATGTATATTAGTGGTACATCAATAAATAAACTGTGGCATTATCATACAATATATTAGTACCTCAAAATAATATGGAATGAAACAGATACACAGAAGAGAATGCATAAATATTTTTTAAAATACAGGGAAAAAACCCTATAGGATTCCCCTTGCATTAAAGTGTGGAAAATATAAACTAAACTACCACAAAGCAAATCAGTGGTTGCCAGGGAATATGCATTGAGACAGATAGCATGGAAAGGCAAGAGGAAATAACATCATACAGAAAACATTTTGGGACTAGTAGGTATTTTCATTTTCTTGATTGTACTGACAGTTTCAGAAGTGCATACATATGTCCGAACTTACTAAATTTAATGCGCCAAATATGTGCCATCTATAGCATGTCAAATCTCAGTTGACATTTTAAAGATAGACATGTGCTAGAGTGTCCAAATTTAATAAACTTTAAGTTTTTTCCCTTTCATTGAAGGCATTCTAAAATGACAGGGGGTATATTTTTTAGCAGCCAATGTATGGGAGCAAAGAATACAATGACTGTTAACACAGTCTGATGTTAGTGCTGTGATGTGTGCTAAAGCCTCCTTGTTCACCCGCCCTTGCTTTAGCAGCATCAGTGCAAACATTAACAAAATTGTTCTATGCTAACACAGGAGATTAGAAAATGTATTCAAGAGCTGGGTGAGGTGGCACACACCTGTAATCCCAGAGACTCGGGAGGCAGAGGCAGGAGGTTCACACGTTCAAGACCAGAGGCACTCTGTGTAACTTAGCTAGACCCTGTCTCTAAATAAATAAATAAATAAATAAATAAATAAATAAATAAATAAAATAATGGGCTGGGGATGCAGCTCAGTGGTCCAGCACTTGCAAAGCATGCAAGTGTGAGGCCCTGGGTTCAACCCCCAGTAGCACACACACACAAAAATTGTTTCAACATTTGCTTATGTTAGTGCTCCTTCTTGCATTGTTGCTGAGCCTTCTCTCTCATGCGCACACACACACACACACACACGTGCACACACACACACACACCACTTTCTGTGATAATTTGGGCTGACACTGACAAGCAAGACAGGAAGTCTGGCCACGTTTCTGAAGCATTCCATTGGTCAGATATGAACTTATTGTTTGCAGCTAAATCTTTAATTTGACAAGTTGGGGTAATCCTAGAAAGTGGCAGTGCCATGATCTGCCTTACTGATTTTTCATTCTGCAGGCATTCAGTTGTGTCAACCATGTGTTACATTATTAGTCTCTATCTATGTGCTCCTTAAGCATTGACAGCTTCCCCTGCACCATGCTTCTCTAATTCATTTCTAGTTGAAAAGATGTAACAAAAAACTATTTGTGACTTAAGAAGAAATTACATCTAAGTGTATATTTTCTTTGTACTTTTTAAATACTAAATGACTGAGTTTGACTTGACATGGAAAGTTTCCTGGCACCATATACTATTCAAATATCTTCTGTTGCATAAGATGCAATCTGGTAAATATTAATAGTGACAAAGACACTGGAAAGCTATGTTCTTATAATTTTATTTCTGATTTGCAGTTTTGCATAATTTCTCCCTTCCATGTATTGGCGACTTCTTTGATGTGTCAATACAATCATTTTCCCCCAGAATTTCTAGATGGAACTGGTAGAACAGTGCATTGGAAAAGTAATTTCTCTAATATGTTATTAAGCTATGATCCATCTTTAAATATAAGTATTTTAGAATTAGATTCTATTTTAAAATAGATAATTGCTAAATTTTAAAGTAATGAGTTTTAGATCCTTTAACATTTTGAACAAGAATATTAAAATGCTTTTATGAATTAGAGCAGCAAGGAAATGTTTTTGTAATCTCAAAATAATTTATTGAACCATGATATTAAAGGGATTGGAAGATCTATCAGATGTCTATTGATGATAGGTCACAATTGGAATATCAAGAGAAAGCTAAGTTAATTTCTGAAAGAGCACATATTTATACTCTGCCCTTACTAACTAGAAAAAGTTCCAGAAAACACAAGTGTGTGTAAACGTACATTCCCTTTATCATCAGGGCAGTGATGTCATCACATGTCAGGCGCTCTTTGGAAAGCTCCCTTGGACAGGTAAGAAAGCCGAGAGTGAACGAGGCATCTAACGTGATTGTGGAGGTAATGTTGATCTTGAAAAATCCCCTGAATGAGTCTAGGAGACTTTGGTGGCCCTGAGGCAACATTCTGAGAGCCAGATGACCTGAAGAAAAAATCTCAGAGTAATGATGACTCACTCTTAGATGTGTATATTAGAGTCTTCTTGAATTACATGGACTTTAGAAGATGAGGAAGACTGAATTGGGCACAGGGAGAATTTGAGTGGTGTTAAGGTGACAAATGGGGTTTAGCACAGTTGGTAGAGTGCTCCTCTGCACTCTCTGAGGCCCTGAGTTCGATCACCAGCACTGAAAAAAAGAGAGAAGGATGTGGTAATCCACTTGCAAAACAATCGTGAAACAATCAGCCATCAAAAATCCTTTGAATAGCAGTGCTATTCAATAGTAGTGCTGGGCATGACACAGTGTCGGGAGTGTTTCATTCTGTTGTACATGGGGTCTCTGTGAGTTGGACCTGACTCAAAAGTATCTAATAACAACAACAACAACAACAACAAGGTGACAAATAAGGAATTTCTTAACATTATGAGTAACTGGAGCTGAGCTGGCGCTTCAGAGTTGTCCTGAATGGAAAGAAGGCTCCAGGATTTTGTGTCTCCATATCAGCTGGGTACTGGCCATACACTGCCCTCTCATAGGGGATATACTCGTTTAAGGCAGTTTCCTAAACCGGGGGTGATGGACCATCAGCAGTCCATATTCCCATTGTTGGGTATTGGTGTGCTGACCGTAGAGGGCAGACCTCAGCAAAGAACAACAGAGACTGTGTGTGCGTCTGTGTTTACACCCTCCACACACTGTGTGAGAGAGAAGAGTGGGCATGTGCAGAATAGGTTTAGCATGCTGCTATGTGAGACAGGCAAGAAATAAAAGATGCTTGGTTTAATGGAAAAAAGCTGTCAAAAATATGGGAGAATTGCTAAAGACAAAAGTTAAAGAGGAAAAGGGCTATACTAGCTTAGCTTTCCATGGATAGAGCTTTAGTTTACTGGCGTATTTTCAAGCCTACGGTCCCCTCTTGATCCTAACTTTACCTCCAAATTCCAAATGTCGAGGCTCAGGAGCTGCAGTCTGCGTATTTTTCTTTCCTCACTGATGCCCCCTTGTGAGGACATTACACGCTACGAACGACTATTTTGTTCATCATCATGGGGCTGCTTTCCTCCATGTAGGAATTTATCAGAATCTTTGATGATCTGTAGAATCCCGTTTTTTCTCTTCCAACTAATTTGTTGTTGTTGTTGTTAGGTGCCGTCGAGTCGGTATCCGACTCATAGCAACCCTAATAGGGTTTTCAATGGCTGAGTGCTTTGGGATTGCCTTGGGAGTGGATTGTCAGGCCCTTCTCCCATATTTGCTGTGCTGGGAATTGAACTCAGGGCCTCAGAGACTGCAGCGCAGTGCTCTACCCACTGAACTAAATCCCAGCCCTTTATGATTTACAAGTCTTGAGGGAAATTGTTAACTAGTAAGTATGTAATGTGAGTATAATACCTCCTTAGGACATGCAGTCCAAATTTCTTCCTCCCTGTTGGGGGGAGACCATCTCCCAAAGACAGAGAAGTTATAATTAGATTATTTATGTCAATAGGTCTGTAGGCAACTTGTATCTTATTAATTCAGAAGATGAAAATAACTGAGCTCTCTCAGGAAAATAGGATCAGAGTATATGAATAGAGCAAGCCCATAAAGGTGGAATAAGTTTTAGATTAGAAAAATGAAGAGGACTTCATAAGAGAAAAAGAGGAAATGCAAGGAACACCATTTTTGTCAAGCAAATGTATCTCCAGTCTACTTGGGTGAAAGGCTATTTTTCCTTACTTAAAATACTTTGGAGTTAAATGTGATCAGTTCAGAGAAGATAACGCTTTTGACAGGAAGGTAGAATGGTAGCTGAAAACATGCTCACAGAAAAATGAAGCTTCCTTTTCACGTATTCATTTTATTATGTATAAAATCTTAGTTAAAATTACTTACATGGGAATTTCTTTGTAATTATTTCATGTAATTTTTCCTCAGCTTGACTTGATAGTATATTTTTATAAATCATCAAATAACATAATATATTGAATTAAACTTTCTTATCCTTGGTAGATGCCACATCCAAACACTTTCTTGGCTAACATCTTCAATCAAAAAGGAAACTTTAAAAGTTAAAACGAGAATGGCAAAATTTATAAAAATGAAATAAATGAAAAATGGTCTTTTAAAGATAAGTATTATATGAACAGCTATCTTCTTTGAAAAGTGGGCATAAGTTGAAAATGATGTGGTAAAATGATAGAATTGAGCAATTACATGCTTCTTTATCATTTACTTCCATTATTGTACCCCATCACAGTGAACATTTTTTTATTGAGGCATAGTTTATACACAATAAAATGCTTGTTTTATTTGCAGAGTGCTATGAGCTTTGACAAATGTATATCCTTACACTGATGTGGCAACCCACTCCCAAGGCAATCCTGATACAATCTGCCATTGAAAACCCTATGAGGGTCACTATGAGTCAGACACGACTTGACGGCACCTAACAACAACAACAATATACTTACACTACCCAATCAAATAGAGATTTCCATCATTCCAGGAAGCTCTCTCACCCACTCTTATAGTATTGCTTTTTAATTGACTATTTGTCTCTTTTCCTGAAATAGACAAAAGACTATTTGAGGAAAGGAAATGTATCTTACTGGTAATTGCTCCCTAGCATGTACCTAAATCAAAGTAACAAATGCTTATTAGAATAATGAATGACTAGCATGAAGGAGACCGAATGAAAGATAGATAACATGGAAAAGGACAGAATGGTGAACTGTGTAGAAATGGTATGAACTGAGATTGAACTCACTATAGGAAAACATAAAACTTTTATATGCCAAAAGGAAATAATATCATTAGTTTAGAAGCAATATATGATTATAATTAAATAATCCTTGCTATAGGCTATTCAGTGTATCCTTGAATCAATGCCCTAATTGGGTTTTATACTAATCAAAATAGTGGGTCTTTTTGCAAGTAACAGGAAAAATATATTCTGAAGTACTTATAGAAAAGTAATTATTTGCAAATGCATCTATAAAAATTGTTAGTTAGGTGCCGTCGAGTCAGTATCCGACTCATAGTGACCCTCTGTACAACAGGGGAAACACTATTGTCAGTGCTTCTCTGCTGTGCATAGGGTTTTCAATGGCAGACTGATTTTTGGGAGGGGGTTGCCAGGTCCTTCTCCCAATCTATAAAAATAGCAATCCTTAAAATCAACAAGAAAAACTTTATAAGCCACTAGGATTTTCTTTCTCTAAATTATCTCTATTTCATTCCCAGCATATTCAAATTAGATTTTTCAAAAAAAATATGGGTAGTGGTATTTTGGGGATTGTATTTTAACATCTAGCCAGATGGACTTCTTTATCCTGACTCGGTTTAAAATATATTGGGGACAAGAACTGATTGCATGGTTTGCAATTAAAAGTTTTTTTTTTTTTTTAATAAGCCAGTAGCCCACAATTTTTTATTGAGGAAATTATAGAAGCAAGAGGAGAGGATTTTAAGACTATTTTTTAAAAGAAAATTTCTTTGAGGTTAAATTGGGCAAATATAATATTAAGATGCTCAAACATCTTTCTAATTAGAGTATGAATTATTTGGGGGAAGAGATGATTTGCAGTCCTCACTGTAACACCAAAGAGTGCACTGCGTGTCTCTTGCATAGAGGAGAAAGTTGTCTGCATCTTCTGGGAGGAAGTGCCCGTACATTCTCAAGTCTAACCCTCACTCTTGCAAACATTTTAAAGGGTTACAAAAATCAGATGCCTATGAGAATCCCATGTAGCGGACGGCTCCCAACATACCTCTCAACCAAGAATCTGGTTCACGCACTATTCTAATACTCACTGAATTTCACTGTCCTGTAAAATGGTTGAAAGGGTGTGGATTATGTTTGGGAATATATGGTTTATCAGGACAGGGTGGGAACGGAATATTGCATATAGAAAAATAGTGCCTCTACAAATTGAGGTGACATTCAAGTGAAAATAAAATTAGTACTAGACTTCAATAATGAAGATGGAAAGAAAGTCAAAAAAATATAGGACTCCACCTTCTTAAGGAAAACCCCATAGTCCTGCATACTTTGAAAAATATACATAGTAAATCCACCGACAGTGTCACCTGTCAGATGACTTGTGTCCATGTGCTCTACGTGAATAGAAATTGTGGACAGACAAGGAGCAGCCTTCACTTACTGGTCTTTTGTGTGTGTGTGTGTGTGTGTGTGTGTGTGTGTGTGTGTGTGTGTGTGGTACTGGGGGTTGAACCCAGGGCCTCGAGCTTGTATGCTTTGCAAGTTCTGGGCCACTGAGCTGCGCCCCCAGCCCATTTTTTTACTTTTTGAGACAGGGTCTCACTAAGTTACACAGACTGCCTCTGGTCTCAAACTTGCAGTCCTCCTGCCTCTGCCTCCCAAGCTGCTGGGATTACAGGCACGTGCCACTGTGTCCAGCACTTACTGGTCTTTGACAGCATCTGTATCCCCAAGCATTAGATGGCAGTGGGTTGTGACAGCAGACAAGAAGGAGCAGCAGCAGCAAGTGTCACCTTCTAGGGTTGCAGCTACCACGCAGGCCCAGGAGCTGGAGACTCCTAAGCTCATAAGTGCTACAGCTCTTAGACAGGCCAAGGGGGTGGGGATTCTTCAGTCCGCGACAGCAATCTGTGCTGCAGCTTCCCGGTAGTGGCAGATGGTGGGATTCGTCTACTCTAGACATAGCTGGTGTTGAAGCTTCCAGGCAGGATGGAGTACCAGGATCCCTCAGTCCTAGACAGTGGCCAGTGTCACAGCTCCCCAGTCTAGGGTGTCTGTGACTGTTAGTTCTAAAGACTTCACAGCCCTGTGGAATTCTTTCAGTGACAAGCATCTGCACTTTCTCTTTTCTGGATCTTTTCAGACTTTTCTCTCTCTTTTACTATCCCTGTTCTTTTTGCCCTAGTCACTGTCTCTAATTCTTCAGCTACCTGTTATTGCTATGGCCACTATCACTGTTGCCTTCATTTGGGAGGCAACAATTATGGACCTGCTGCTGCTGCTGCTTCTGCTGCTGTCAGTCACTGGTCTTGCTGCCTCGCCTCTTCTTCGCTGTCAAACAACCAGTAGCTTTACTGCCTCTAAGGGTTGGAGTGCTGGCTGCTTCACTGTCTCCATTGTCTCTCACCACTATCCTGTTCTTTCCAGTACTTTTTTCTTCGTGTTACCAGTTCATCCCCATACTACAAAAAGTAGGCAAAGACCACTGGAGAGAAACCTTTTACTGAGCCTAATGTTGCCACGGGCTGGGATTTAGCTCAGTTGGTAGAGCGCTGCGCTGCAGTCTCTGAGGTCCCGAGTTCAATTCCCAGCACCGCAAAAATGGGAGAAGGACCTGGCAATCCACTCCCAAGGCAATCCCAAAACAGTCTGCCATTGAAAACCCTATGAGGGTTGCTATGAGTCGGATACTGACTCAACGGCACCTAACAACAACAACAACGTTGCCACACCAGAGTGCAGCACAGGAGGGTGTATCCTGGCCAGCTCCGCTCCAGGGAACTGAGCTGCCTGTTCATATAGCCAGAGAAGGGGAGTTTGCCTCAATCACAGAAATGAAAGTTTATGCTTGCACTAATCACAGCATCGTCGCTTTCCCCCAATCTCAGCAGTCTCTTATGTACGAGTCATAGCAGTCCCTATGCTGACTTACGAGGGGAAATTCTCCTCCTCTGGCTTGGGTTGGTCACAGAGTCATCTAGAGTTCACTGAGGCTTATGATGGCAAAAAGTCAGTACAAACTGCAAAGTGTTGGAGAAAGCTGTGGCTGGAGCTGTGCCTTCAGGAGCCAGAGCTGCACTGAAGAGTAGTTGCCATGTGGATTCCTTAAGGCACGGTGACATGTCCAAAGCCATTGTTGCTATAAGGGTAGACCAGTTGGCTGTTTAACAGAGATTTTTACTCAAAGCCAGGTAGTGAGGGAGATGTCATGGCTTAAATATAAAGTGTCACCCTGAGGTCAAGTGCCTTAACGTCGGGTCTCCAGCTAGTGAGGCTGTCCTGGGAAGTTGTGGAACTTTGGGAGGCAGGGCTAGGTTGGAGGTAGCAGCTCCTCAAGGAACGGGTCTGCGGTGGCTTTGACTCCACACTTGCAACCAGGTCTTTCTCTGTTCCTGGTCTGTCATCCTGTGAGGTCATCTAACACAGGCTCCGCCACTGCTGCTGCTGCCATTGTGGACTGATTCTATTGTTGACTTAGCGACCCTCATAGGGGTTTTCAATGGCTGATTGTTTTCAGAATTGCTTCAGGTACTAAACTGAGATCTAAGAAAAGCAGGTTTTCGTCTGTAAGGAAGGGGAAGGATAAAATGGTCATACCTATTGAATTTCACTAAATAAATGTTAACTGTTAGAAAAATGTGTGCAGGAAAAGGAGACGATATTAGAACACGGAGTTGTTTGGCTTGTATTGGGCTCCTTGGAGCTCCCTCTCTGTGTCTTTTGGCTGGATCCCCTCTCTGAATCAACCTTCCAATTTGGAGTGCCTCAAAGCTCAGCCCTGGATTCTTTTCTTCACTACCACACTCATACATAGAAAGTTGCAATATCTTCCCAAGCTACGTCCTTCCACTAGGCATTCACATCCCACACAGAAACCCTGAAATGCCCAACACGGTTCCTTTCCACATTCTTTAACTTCATTATATCTCAATCCCATTAATGCTACTGCAGAGGCCAAAAATCTTGTTCTTTCTCATATCTCAGATAAAAGCAGCAAAATATTCTGTCACTGCCTTCACGGTGTAGCTCAACTCTAATCACTTGTGGGTGTTCCCATTGCTGTCACCTTAATCCAGGCCACCACTTTTGCTTATCTATCTATGCAAGAAGCGCCAGATTGGTCTCCCTTATTATAATTTATGTTTAATTTCCCTTTCAATCTATTCTCCTTATGGCAATCTGAACAACCATTTCAGAAACAGATAGGGTGGTATCCCTTCACTGCTGACAATCCTCCAATCCTTACATTCCACATAAAGTCAGAATTTTTACTGTGTGCCAAATGCCCTACTGGCTCTGCCATAGGAATCTTCTCAGGCCTTGTTCTCTACAGTTTTCTCTGGATGGCTGTGTCCAGCCACAACTCTATATTAACCTGTTATCAGAAAAAAATTGCATATTTTTATTTCTATCAAAGGAATAAGTTCATTATATAGGCACTCACTAAGCACTTAGTGGTGATGTCACACAGCAGCTATCCTTTTGAGTCAGTTTCTGTGTTTCTGCAATGTGAAATTATAAATTGTCATTCCTTCTGTAATTAGACATTATCTTCCCAAAGAAAATCATTGACACTGACTTCTTTCTGAAAGCTGATAATTTTCTCTAAAATGTCATATATGATCTTCCTAAATTTGTACCAAATTCTAGAATGCTATTATTAGGAAATGTTTTCAAATAAAAAATATTTTCCGAGAATAGTCATATTAGCACTATGGTGTTAATTTACATACATTCAAGTGAAAGAAAGCAATCTTTTAAAAATGTCTATTACACTCTGAGTTCCAGAAAGGTATTCTATTTGCTAAAAAGTCAACAGCCCGCAGGGCAGTAAAAGGAAATGTTCATGAAATTATTGACTTGCTAGCCCTTGGTTTTTTCCTGAGGGAAAGTGCATAAAAGAATAAAGGAAATAAGCCAGGCACCATGACGCACACCTGTAATACTCCAACTTGGGAGGCTGAGGCAGGAGGATCAGAATTTTGAGGCCAGATGCAGTCTAGACAATTTAATGAGACCCTGTCTCAAAATAAAACAGGGGCTGGGAGTGCAACTCCGTGGTGAAGCACTTGTCTAGCATGTGTGAGGACCTGGGTTCAATGCCCAGCACTGAAAAAAATAAAACAAAACACCTTTGTTGTCTTTGATGTGAACATTTTGGTTAGTTAATAATGTTGAAACATTCATCTCTCTTAAGGCATCGTTTTCCTCATCCTACTCTTAATCAAATAAGGGATTGATTCCACTTAATTATCTTAAGTACACTAATAAATGAACAAATATATTATTGCTTCTTTAGAATTGCCAGCCTTCTCTCACATACACCTTCTTCTATGGTCTGTACCCTCCTCTTCTATTGTTTATATGTTTCAATAAATGTATCTGGAGTCCCCATCCTTCTTGATCCTAAGGTAGCCATTGCTCTGTTAATATGTGAACAATTAGCGGCAGTGGGTCCCCTTTAGTCCCATCTCAGCTTACATTTTTCATAGCTAGTCATACCTGCCCAATCTGTCCTCTCAGAACCAATGGGGGGCCATCTGGAAACAAAAGCATTCAAGTTGCAAGAGTAGGGATTAGAGATTGTTGTTGTTGTTAGGTGCCGTCGAGTCGGTATCTGACTCATAGTGACCCTCTGTACAACAGGGAAAACACTATTGTTAGTGCTTCTTTGCTGTTCATAGGGTTTTCAATGGCAGATTGATTTTTGGGAGGGGGTTGCCAGGTCCTTCTCCCAAGGGATTAGAGATAGTGATCTTTTATGTGAGAATGGCTTCCAATTTGCCTATCTTTTCCTGGACAGATACATTTTCTTCATTACACAGGAAAACCATGAGTCCCCAGCCCTTGAGGGAGACACAAAACCTTACTTGGGGCATATTATACAGATAGCTCTGAAAACATACTCGAAGCAACAGAAGTCGTAAAGGAGACCCGTGAAGAATTATCCCTCAATAAAACCCAGCCCTCATTTCTATACCATTTAACTACCAATGAGTTGTCTCTTGTCTACACCTCTGTCAGCCACTGTGACAACGATTACTCAGACTGACAGGGATTGGACCAAATCGGCTCAATGTGTCTTAGGTGGTGTTTAACTAAAGCTACTATCAATGGGACTTGTAACAGAAAAATGAAGACAACTTGCACTATTGATTTCAGCCTGTGTCCCACATTCCCAACTGAATAAACCCTATCAAGCCATCCGTGTCTTCCTTAGAAGGCCAGGTGGCATCCTGCTTGAGTTGTGGTGGTTACTTTCCTACCCAGCCCGTGGCATTAATTCAGGTACAGTGCGATACACTAAAGATTGCCCAGACTCCATCTCTCCATGGGAAGAACCATTCTGCCAATCCTGCCTAACTGGACATCTTCCATTACCAAGATCGCATTTCCTTAAAACTCGAAGCAGTCTTATGACTAAGATGCAAGTCTGTCTTTTGGAGAGAGAGATAAGTTAATGTCTGCTTTTCCACATAAGGGATACACTTCCCATGGGACACAAGGTAATCCAGGAAATAAAGGTTTGTTTACACATATCAGGGGCCCCCACAAGGGTCTGGTCTCATTCATAGTCATTTAATGGCACAAATACGAGTCACCTAGCAATTATCATGGGCAGAGAACAGATTCGGTGACTCCCCTCAGAACTTTCCTTCAAAAACGTGGCGTAGGCTGTGTATCTGCTGGTCCGGAGACCCTAGGATCTACAAACTGGCAGTGGGAAGAGTCCTAACTGGGTCCACTGTTAACCTGAGTCCCACAAGTCCAACTTTGGAGACCTTTATTGTGGCACTGTTGCCATAGGAGAGTAAACCTTTGCTTTTTCTGAAATAATTGGAAGAGTTTAACTTTTAAAACGGGGCTGGGATTTAGCTCAGTTGGTAGAGCACTGCTCTGCAGTCTCTGAGGTCCCAGGTTCGACTCCCAGCACCACAAAAATGAGAGAAGGATGTGGCAACCCACTTCTGAGGCAATCCTGAAACAATCAGCCATTGAAAACCCTATGAGGGTCGCTGTGAGTCAGACACCACTCAAAGCACCTAACAACAACAACAATAACAATTTTTAAAGCATGAACAGAGCTGGTGTGAAAAAAAATTATGTCTCTGTTATACACAACAGAATTTGCAACAAGACTACCTAAAACTCAATATGAATTAGTTTGCTTAAAAGTCATACTTTAAAATTAACATAAATAGTCATTTTTATACATATACTAAGCAGTAATTAAATGACAACTTGGGCAATATTAGAAGTCTGATTTAATTGAGGGATGTTTGGCTAATTACAAACAGTGTATTCATTTTTTAAAAAATGAAATTCTAATTAGCTTTGGCTTCCTGTCAAAATCAGTAATTAAGAAAGTTGTCAAAGTCAATCCTATTATTCATCTTGATAATGAAATTATTTAAACATCAAACATGAATTTTCTATTAACATGGAGTATAATTGTTGTTAACATTGCTCACAGGGCTTAATAAATATATCACATCAGCTACATTATCTACCTAAATACCTAGACACAGATGCCTGTGATTAAGAATTGGTGAAGCTTTTTAGGATTAAGTATGAGACTAAGACAGAAACTATTTCATGAATAATAATTTAACTTTCTAGAGTACATGTGACATGGGCAAATGTAGCTGCACATATTTTTTGAAAGTGATTTAAAATGCTTTTATGGGCCATAAAATAAATGCCACTAATTTAAAGTGTTAAGTTTATGACTTTTGGCATGTATACTCATGAATCTGTCCATTACAAAACATACCCATTAGCTCTGTGAGTTTCACTTGCTTATTTAATTCCTTCTTGTATACTTTCCCTGTTAATCTCCTGCTCACAGGCAACTAATCTTCTTTTCCTCAGTGTATGTTGTTGGTATTTTCTAGAATTTTATATGAATGCAATAACAGAGTATGGTTTGTGTGATTTCTTTCACTCAGTCTAATTATTTTGATACTCATCCATGTCACGTTGTGACTTATCAGTATCTAAGTTTTTTATGGCTGAGTAGTATTCCATTGCATTATTATATATCAAAATAGGTTGATCACTTCATATTTTGTGGGACATTTGAGTTATTTTCAGGTTTTCTTTTGCTACAAATAAAGATCCTATGAACATACACGTTCATGTATAAATCTTTGTTTCAACATATTGATTTATTTGTCTTGAATAAATGCCTAGAGTTAAAATACCTGGATCACAGACTTGGGGGATGTAGGTTTACATTTAATAAAAGAACTTTAGAATAATATGTTTTCATTCATCCTTCTGTGTATTTTTATGCTGCTACTGTCATAAATTTTTATAAATCTCAGATTACATATCCTATTATATACCATTTTGGGTTTACTTCATTCACGTGTGTGTATGAAACACACACACACACACACACACATTCTTCCCAAGCCTACAGCACCTAATATTCCCAGGTAGTCTCTGATTTGAGGTCTAACAGGTCCGTCCCTGCTTAGCTTCCATGATCAGATGGGGTGTGACATCAGGGGGTATGGCTATAGGCACATACATATTTGTTGTTGTTGTTAGGCGCCGTCGAGTCGGTATCCGACTCATAGCGACCCTCTGTACAACAGGGGAAACACTATTGTCAGTGCTTCTCTGCTGTTCATAGGGTTTTCAATGGCAGATTGATCTTTGGGAGGGGGTTGCCAGGTCCTTCTCCCAAGCCTACAGCATCTGGTGTTCCCAGGCGGTCTCCCATCCAGGTACTAACCAGGCCCGACCCTG
>VMDO01003355.1:98756-145461 GCA_007922755.1 Pedetes capensis | reverse complement strand
AGCAGGGTCAGGCCTGGTTAGTACCTGGATGGGAGACCGCCTGGGAACACCAGGTGCTGTAGGCTTGGGAGAAGGACCTGGCAACCCCCTCCCAAAAATCAATCTGCCATTGAAAACCCTATGAACAGCAGAGAAGCACTGACAATAGTGTTTCCCCTGTTGTACAGAGGGTTGCTATGAGTCGGATACCGACTCGACGGCACCTAACAACAACAATGTGATCCCAACAGTCCAGTGGGATGTTGGGAGGCAGAAGGGTCAGGTAACCCAGCCGGCAGCTGCTCACAGCGATGTCGGCAGGATGTAGAAATTGGTGTGCTGGGGATCGAACCCAGGGCCTCAGAGCACACAGAGCAGCACTCTGCCAACTGAGCTTAGCCCTGTCAATTCTTAGCTCTCCTGACATCTGAACGTCTTATGTTCTAGGCTTTTGTGTTTTTGTTTTGCTCTTTCATTGGAAAATTTTTAGGGTACAACTTAACGAGTTTCATTATGACATCTCCACACACGCATGTGATGCTACATCGCTCACGTCCCCTGCCCCATGGCCCATGCCCCAGATTTATCTTCACCTCCCCTTTTCCTGTTTTTGCTACTTTTGAGGTGCTGGTTGTCATACCCAGGACCTCAGGCGTGCTAGGCAAGCGCGCTCTCACGGAGCCGCATCCAGCTCTGCCCCCCTTGTATTTTCTTACAGCTGTCTGTGGTCCCCTTGCCTGCTGTCACTGGGTGGGGAAGGGGCTGGAGCACTCGGGCGTCTGACTTTCCCTCTCCTCCCTTTCTCAGTCGCGACACGTTCAGTCTGATGATGACGGAGCCTGAGCCCAACCCATCCTCCAGCGGCTGCAGGTGAGGCCGGCTGGGCACCACAGACCCCCTGTCGGGTCGGGCTGGGGAGCAGTGAGCCTTTCTTCAGGCTCTGCTCAGACCGCTGGGCTGCTCAGCGGGGTGGTATGGGGGGCACCCTGCTCCTCTGACGCCGACCAACCCCCTGGCTTCTCCCAGCCATACTTGGTCTCTGGCACCCGGAGCCTCTCCAGGCCCCACTTTGGCCAGTCCTGCCTGTCCTGGGCATGTTCATCAAGAACCCTCGTCGCCCTTTTGGGGTCTGTAACGAGTTATTCGTGTGCTCACAGACATTTTTGTATCGCCTCCGGAGCAAACCCACCCTTAGCCTGAGTGTGCATGGCCTTAGCCGTCACCGTCTGGGCCTGACTTCCGTCATTCCCTCCACACCCTCTGCTTAGACAAGTCCGTCTCCATCGGCAGTTCCCCACCCTTCCTCCTGTCCTGTGTTTGAAGACCCTTCTAGAAAATCCCCTTTCCTCTCCTCTGTGGTCATGGGCCTCACTTACGGCCCCAGAAGGCCCTGTCCTCTTGGCTTCGGGCAGGAAAGGAGGGCAGAGCTCAGTGGCCCGGTCTCCTCAGTCACACTGCAGGTCGGCTGGCAGCCCTTCATGGGCGAGGCCCAACTCTGACCCTTGGGAAAGGGCCCCATTCAAGTGCTGGCTTCTCTGGCCTTCTCCCAGTGTCTGTGGGGTCCTCACGGGGCAGTGGTCTAGCAGGAGACTCTGGCCAGGTCTGCAGACCTCGCTGGTGACTGTGCATGGCCAGGGTGCTGCTGGCCCGCCAGACATCCTGACTCCTCCCAAGGCTCTGCCCAGACCATGCTTCTTCAGAACAGGACCCCGCGGAAGCTCACAGGGGTCGCCTCTTCCTTGAATTCCGCAGCAGCGAGCAGTCTGCCAAAGCAGACACCCACAAAGAGCTGATCCGAACTCTGAGGGAGCTGAAGGTCCACCTCCCCGCAGACAAGAAGGCCAAGGGGAAAGCCAGCACGCTGGCGACCCTCAAGTACGCCCTGAGGAGTGTGAAACAAGTGAAAGGTATGTGCCCTGGGGCCCCTGTTCACACCTGTGGAAATAACTGTAACCCGCCCAGCTACGGCGTAGATCGGGACAACTTTCTTCAACTCATTCCCGAGGTGGTAGCAGTTGTTAGGTGCCGTCCAGTCGGTATCCGACTCATAGCGACCCTGCGTACAACAGGCGAAACACTACTGTCAGTGCTTCTCTGCTGTTCTTAGTCTTTTCAATGGCGGATTGATTTTTGAGAGTGGGTTGTCGGGTCCGTCTCCCAAGCCTGCAGCACCTGGTGTTCCCAGGCGGTCTCCCATCCAAGTACTAACCAGCCCTGGCCCTGCTTAGCTTCCAAAGTCTGATGGGATCAGATGCCATAGGGCTACGGCTGCAGGCCATTCCTGAAGTAGCAGAAGGAAATAAAAGTCTGATGAATCTGCAGTTGATTGGAAACCTCCAGGTCACTGGAAGTTTTCTGTTGCACTGGACTTTTAGGGAAAAAAACAAAACAAAACGAAACAAAAACAAGTAGAAAACCAGTAGCTAAAAGCCATCTATTTACTGCTTAAAGCTTTTTTGCTCTGAGCCTGATCAGGTCGTGCTCAGGAGGTCCAGCGTCTGCTAGGCTGTCACAGTGGAGTTGCTGTTTGGGACGATGACCCTGAGCGCAGGGAGATGGTCACACCCAGCTACGAGCCGGGGCAGGACAGAATAGACTTGAAGCCAAGCATCCGTCAGCACTTGGCCGAGCCCGCGGCTGCCTTCGCAGATGGTGTGCGGAGCACAGGAGGAGGGGCTGCCGGGTCTTATGGCTTCTCACATCGCGAATCGGTGACTCAGTTCTTGTTTGTCTAAAACCATTTACCTAAAACTATTTTCTGCCCTGGCGGCCATTTCACCAGGAAGGAAGGAGCCGCACCGGAGCCCACGTCCCTCACGTCCCTCGCACATGCAGCCACAGGGCCCCCGAAAGGCAGATCCTGCTCCCGTCTGTGTGCTTGGGCTTCAGAGCAGAAGGCAGACTAAGGAAGAGCCTCTCCAGGGTCCAGGGAGGGGTAGGACCGAGGCTGTCACGGGGAGCACGTGCGGACCTCCCCACAGAGGCAGCGCAGGGACCCGTGGACAACCATCGTAAGTCCCAGAGATGCGTCATCGAGCCCAGATGCCTTGCTGTTCCGTGAGCTACCAGGCCCCAAAGAACCTCCAGTAGAGCTCAGTCCTCCTCCACACGCCCTGGCACAGGACCTGCACCAGGCAGGTCCCCCTCCTGGGTCTCAGGTGCCGCATCTTCGGGACAGGCAGGGAACACTGTGCCATGGAAGAGGCCGGGCACTGGCTAGGGTGCCCCCTCCCTGGAGTTCAGGCCCAAGGGTCTTCATGGGTGAGGCCCAGCTCTGATCCTTGGGAAAGGACCCCATTCGAGCTCTGGCTTCTCTGGCCTTCTCCCAGTGCAAGTGGGGTCCTCACGGGGCAGTGGTCTAGCAGGAAACTCTGGCCAGGTCTGCAGATCTCATTGGTGACCGTGTGTAGCAAGGGTGCTGCTGGCCCATAGTGGGTGAGGCTACTGGGTTGTCCCAGGACAGCCTAGCCACAGGTGTTGGTCAGGAAAGCCTGGAAGCCGTGGGTCGGTGCCTAGGACAGGGGAGTGAGCTTCAGGTGTGCTCCCTTCCCGCTAGCATTTCAGAGGACGAGGCAGAAATCATAGAACAGGCTCCCCGAGTGCATCCCCACCTCACAGCACTGTGTACCTGGGCACCCCCTTTCCTTCCAGCCCTGACTGCGGAGGAGTCCCCTAGCTAGCATCTTACTGGGCAGGGAAGATGCCCTGGTGTCCAGCTAGAGCCTGTATGACCGCTGTCCCACCCTCAGACAGAGGCTTGCCTTGGCTCACGTCAGACACAGGCACCAAGGGCTGGAGGGTCAGCGTGTGGACAGAGCAGGGGTTTCCCTCCCTCTGGTCGCGGGCTGTCGAGTATGGCCCACAGGCAAGCTCATCTCCAGGAGTCATGCGGTGTCCCAGGCTTCGGTGTCTGGACAGCAGGTCACCAGTGCTGGCCTTGGGCCCAGCTGTGGAAGGTCCTTCTGCGCTGCCTGGCTTTTGCCCACGGGCTTGCGTGTGCTCTGTAGCCTCTTCCCTAAGCTGCCGGTTGGTGTCGTCAGAACGGAGAGCCACTGTGGCTGGCCCGGCCTATGACACCGCCTGGGAACCCAGTGCCCCTGGGGCCTGACACCCTCGTGGAGAATGTGGCTCTGGGGCCCCGGCCTGGGGAGGCGCCTCTCAGGTGATCAGCTGGAAAGGCCATCTGACAAGACTGTGGGGCAGCTGCCCAGTAACCGCATCGGTGTCCTCCTCGGCCTCCGCAGTAACCTCAGCACTGGGGAGCTCGCCAGACTGAGAGCTCTCCTACGTCATCCAGCAGCTCATGTCTGATCTGAGGACACTCGTAGAAATCTGCCAGTCTCTGAAGGTGGAGAAATCAGAATCAGATAAGACCCAGCCACGGATCCAAAGGACTCACCACCACCTGCGAGGAGCGCACGCTTCTCAGATCCCACGTCACACTCCAGAGCACAGCCCCGCGTCCATCCCTCTGAGGGTCTCTGGGGCTCAGGGGCCAGAGCCAGCTCCTTGACTTCTGTCTAGAGTGGGGGCCCCTGGGGCTCATGAGCAGTGCTGCCCAGAGACATCCCGGCCACCCCTGAACCCTACCAGATGAGCCTAGGGTGAGGTGGGAACGCAGAGCCGCGGCTCGCATCTGCAGATTCTGTTCAGGACTCTTCCTTTCAGGTGTTGCCTCTGGCGCTGCTACCCGTTTAAGCAGTCAGTTCTGCCTGGATGGGAGCCTCTGGCAGGGCCACCCGGGGGTCAGAGGCAGGGCCTGATGCAGGAGCACCGATGTTGAATCATGTGCTTTGAATGCGTTTTGACCCTCATCATGCCTCCGCACTATTTAAAATAATGCATTCATCATTTTTCAAATGGACGTCCAGCCTGATGTTTCGGGGAAGGCACTGAGATGCCTGCTCGTTCACGTGTCTTGCCGCCCACTTCTGTGCATCCCGTGTCCAGCAGGACCCTTCCACGTCCCACTCGTTCGCTCGAGAAGGCAGAGCCGCCTGTGTGGGTCAGTGGCGCCGTGCTGCCCCCCTGGCCTTCGCTTGCTGAGCAGGAGCCTCGTTTCCCCCACAGCTAACGAGGAGTACTACCAGATGCTGATGTCCAGCGAGAGCCAGCCCTGCCACGCGGACGTGCCCTCCTACACCGTGGAGCAGATTGAGGGCGTCACCTCCGAATACGTCGCCAAGAACGCAGTGAGTGTCCCCGGGCGGCACAGGTTCTTCCTCGGGCAGGCTAGCCGACCCGCCGCTGGCTCTGGGAGCAGAGTCACGCCCCAGGCCTCTGCTGCTTTTCTGGGAGACTGTTCTCCTCGTCCCCGGCCCACTGTCCCACTGCTCCCTCATGTCAGAGAAGCCCAGCTGTAAGAGGGGCGCTGTGGTGCACGCCTGTCATCCCAGCGGCTGGGGTGGCAGAGACGGGAGGATCTCGAGTTCGAGACCAGAGGCAGTCTGCGTAACTTAGCAAGACCTTGTCTCATGGGCTGGGGGCTCAACCCAGTGATCCAGCACTTGCAGAGCATGCAAGTGCGAGGCCCTAGGTTCAACCCCCAGTACCACAAAAAAAAAAAAGAAAAAGAACCCTAACTGTGACCAAGCCGGGGGCTCTAGGTTTTCACATCCTCAGGGCCAGGACAGAGACTTGATGACTGTCCACTTGTCCAGGCTTCATGGTTACAGTGGGGCCTGGGCGTAAAGACTCCAAACCTATGCTTTTTTTTTTTTTTTTTTTTTTTGCGGGATTGGGGGTTGAACCCATGGCCTCGTGCCTGCATGCTCTGCAAGTGCTATATCACTGAGCTGCACCCTCAGCCCGTTTTTTTGTACTTTTTGAGACAGAGTCTCGCTAAGTTACACAGACTGCCTCTGGTCTCGAACTTGCGGTCCTCCCGCCTCCACCTCCCGAGCTGCTGGGATTGCAGGCGTGCGCCACCATGCCCGGCAAACCTATGCATTTCTAAGTGCCCTCCAGGGGTGGGCCTACAGGTCTGGAGGAGACACCCTCACCCCGAATTCCCCGTTGGTGAGAACAGACTTAACCACCTGTGGGGATCCAACTTGCGCTGGAATCTTGGTGACGCTGGCCACGGCTGAGGGTCTCCTTCCTCCAGCCTGAGTCCCAGGGAGCCCTCGGCCCTGGGCTCAGAAGGCCAGGGGGCCCGGCAGCTGCCAGAGCCCTGGGAGGGAGGAGGGCTGGCGGAGGTTGTTGTGACAGGGCCGGTGAGCAGGGGTGGCTACCCTGGGCCCGGGCCTGCGCAGAGACTGGTACCTGCCAAGGTGCCTGGATGCCGGGGGGTTCTTCTATTGGGGAGGCCAGGTGTGTGGGTTCAGATGTCACCATGCCGGACCCCAGCCTTTGGAACGGGGAGGTCGAGTTGCGCTGTTCAGGGCTGAGGCAGCGGCCCAGAGACCTCCTGGCCCCCCAGCCTTCCCTCCCCTGTCTGCCCCGCTCTCCAGTCCCACCTGGCCGTGCTCACCTGGGTCATGTTCCGCCTCTCCAGGACATGTTTGCCGTGGCTGTGTCCCTGGTGACTGGGAGGATCCTGTACATCTCGGAGCAGGGCGCCTCCATGTTCCTCCGTAAGAGGGACGCCTGCAGCGACGCCAAGTTCGTGGAGTTCCTGGCGCCACACGATGTCAGCGTGTTCCACAGCTGCACCACGCCGTACAAGCTGCCACCCTGGAGCGCGTGCGGTGGGCTAGGTGAGGTCCTCGCGGCGGTGCCGTGTCCCTTCCGAGGGGCAGGGAAGGGCTGGTGGCGGGCGAGGGGTCAGAAGCTGGCTCCACCCCACCCGTGCCCAGAGATCCCCCAGAAGGGCTGCCAGCCATGGTTCTGTCCTAGGTGAAAGGTGAACAGTTGTTTGTCTTTTCAGAGTAAAATCAGAGGAAAAACAAAAAACAAACAAAAAAAACCACACCTTTTTGTAAATTTCAAGGTGTTAAACGCCATTAGGCGCTTTAGAAGAGAGGCTCTGCAGAGGTGGAATCTTGACGGGACCTTGGCGCAGGCCGTGGGGAGGGGGAGCGAGGCGTCCACCCCCATAGGCTGCCTGCTGCTCAGGCGCTGCTGGCCCAGATCCAGCCGCTGCCTGCCCGCTGGCGCATCTGCCCGCTGGTCCCCCTCCCTTCCAGCCTTCTCACCCCTGCCCAGCCTTCCCTGTCCCTGGGGCCAGCTGTGGCACGGCTGCCTCCCGGCACCTGCCTGTGCCTCCTGCTGGTGTTGCCTGCTCCACTGGAGCCGTACTCAGGCCCTCCCCACGCCTCCCACCTGCCAGGGTTTGACTGTGCCTTGTCCCTTCCCAAGTGCACGTTGAACCTTGCCGTGGTGGCACAACTGAGGCAGAGCCTGGAGGAAGCGCTGATCGCTAAGAAGCGCGGCTGCGTCTGCGTGCGCACTTTCTCAAGCCTGCGTTAGCCCCGCAGGAGCAGGTCACAGAAGGCAAGGCTGCTTTCCCTCGTGTTCTGGCTCTTTGCGTGTGTCCTTTTGCCTTTCTGCTTCCGACCGTGAATTGGAGCAGCCTGCGCCCTTGCCAGCAGCCGAGAGGGAGCTAGCGCTGTGCTCTTGGACTTCCTGACCTCCAGCACCGCGAGCTGAGTACGCCTTGCTTCCACGAATCACCCAACCCCCAGCAGTTTGTCACAGCAGCAGCAAAGGGATGAAGACGGAAATCGGTACCAAGAAGTGGGTATTCCTATAATAACACCTGAAAACGTGGAAGTGGCTTTGGAACTGGTAGCAGGAAGGGGCCAGACCAGTCTCGAAGTGCTAGCTAGAAAAAGCCTGAGCACGGAATGTGTTGTGATGCTGGTTCGGGAGAAGGCAAGAAGATCAGACAGAGCTTGGAGCTTCTTAGAGGTCCCTGACCTGGTCGTGACCCACGTGTTGATGGAAGCTGGGGTGATCTTTACATCCTTGTTAGAAAGTAGCAAAGAACTTGCCAGAATTCTGTTCATGCCTAAAGCATGTGCAGGGTTAGGCCCCACCTAACCCTGCAGAGGAAGAAGGGCCTGGCAATCCACTCCCAAAGCAATCCCGAAACAGTCAGCCATTGAAAACCCTATGAGGGTCGCTGTGAGTCGGATACCGACTCGATGGCACCTAACAACAACAACCACCCTGCAGAGGTTGCAGGTGGTGGCTGATCTGAGAGAAACAAGCTCTTCCTAAGAGAGGCAAGTTAGGAAATCTGGTAGAAGAAATATTTAAGCTGCAAAGCATTCGAGGAGCTTCCTGGCTCCTTTTAACTGTACGGTGAGGTAGGAGAACATGACTACTGAGAGACAGAAGTTGCAATGAAGAGGAAGGCAGAGCAGAAGACCCTCAGCCTGGCCACAGAAAGTGAAACAGCCGTGTGGGTGCAGCAGGTAACCCCAGAGACTGCCAGAGATTCAGTGTCAGGAGAGAGCCAGTGCTGGGCATGAGGGCAAGGGAAGGGACTGAAGGCACCGCAGAGATCGCGGAGGCCACCCCTCTCGTGACAGGCTCAGAATGTTAGGGCCAGCACCTGGCCGCCACAGGCCTGGCTCCCTGTGTCCCACCCAGTGCACTCTGTGCTCCAGCCGTGGCAGCCCTACTGTTCTAGGGGTGAAAGGCCTAAGCCTTGGCCACGTCCACCCAGTGCCACTGCTGCCGGCACATGGCATGTAGGAACGGTGGGGCCGTGGCCTCCTCCCCAAAGTTGCCAAAGGCCAGCACAGAAGCCCTTGAGCCCTGGTAGAAGTGCCCCGTGGACGGGGCCACCAGAGTCTCATCAATACAGCACCATGGAGCTGTGGAGGGGGTGCCACCCTCAGGACCCCAGAGCCATTGAGGAAGCAGCCCTTGGCTCTGTCCCTGAGGCCCACAGCTGGAGCAGGAAGCCACGGGGCAGGGGTGCTGCCTGCAGCTGGGGAGCCTGGCTCCCCCAGGAGGGATGACCATCCAACTCAGGACCCGTGTGCACCCTGGGAATGGCAGTGTCCACCTGAGCCTGGCCTGCCGTCGCATTTGGAAGAGACAGCTTGTTTGGGCCTCACAGGCTTGAAGCTGGACCCTGGACCTCTGAGTTGGTGCTTGAGTGAGGGAAGACCTCGGGACTGGAAGTTGGGCAGCTGTGGAATGCCACGAGTGTTCGCAGGCTGGAGTGGACGCTACGGCTTGAACACGGGATGCCTGTCTGAAATCCATGCCGAAATGTGACTGCCGTGGGACTGGACTTGTCACCCTGAGAGCCGCCATCACAGAGCCAAGCTGCCCTCGGACTCTCTCCCTTCCACATGCGCTCGCTGGCCTTCTGCTGTTACCGTGGGCTCAGGCAGCTCAGCAGCCGCCCAGCCCTGGGCTCCGCGCTCTGGGACGGGGCAGCCTCCAGAACCGTGAGTCGGAAACGTGTTCCTTACACAGCATCCAGTCTCGGGCGCTGAGTTAAAGCAACAGAAAGCAAACTGAGACACCGCGTCAATTGAGAAGGTGCATCAGAGCCGGGCATGGTGGCGCACGCCTGTCATCCCAGTGGCTCAGGAGGCAGAGGCAGAGGCAGGAGGATCCCAAGTTCGAGACCAGAGGCAGTCTGTGTAACTTAGCAAGACCCTGTCTCAAAAAGTAAAAAAATGGGCTGGGGGCGCAGCTCAGTGGTCCAGCACTTGCAGAGCATGCAGGCGCGAAGCCCTGGGTTCAACCCCCAGTACTGCAAAAAAAAAAAAAAGAAAAGAAAAGAAAAGGAAGGAAAATCCAATCTGGTGGGAAGTATTATGGTTTGGACATGAAGTACCCCCCAAAGGAAGGTGCGTCAGAGTCGGTCGCGGTGGTGCATGCCTGTCATCCCAGCGGCTTGGGAGGCAGAGGCAGAGGCAGGAGGATCCCAAGTTCGAGACCAGAGGCAGTCTGTGTAACTTAGCGAGACCCTGTCTCAAAAAGTAAGAAAATGGGCTGGGGGCGCAGCTCAGTGGTCCAGCACTTGCAGAGCGTGCAGGCGCGAGGCCCTGGGTTCAACCCCCCAGTACTACCAAAAAAAGAAAAGAAAATAAAGAAAATCCAATCCGGTGGGAAGTATTATGGCTTGGACATGAAGTACCCCCCAAAGGAAGGTGCGTCAGACCCAAGACTGCTCTCATCTCTGTCCTGACTGTCCCTGACCACCACATCGGCGGCCCCTCCCTCCTGACCTCCTGGCCACAGGGCTCTCGTGGTTCATCTCGGTGTGTCTGGTGGATCAGCACAGGCCCTGGGAAAACACGAGCGACAGATGAGACCCAGCCTCCCCAGTCTTCCCTACCGCCTCCACACGCTCGCCTACCCGGGCCACCAGCAGGAGTTCCCTTTTGAAGCACGTGTCCCTTGGCACCCGTCCACGTGCACCTCACGTTCACTTAGCTCCTTGTGGGCTCTGCTCGTCCGGGGCCAAAGCCTAAGACCAGGAGCCCCAGGGGAGTCCACAGGAGACAAAAAGCAAGTGGCCAGGGCCAGGCGTCACCCAAGTCAACCCTGACCTCAGTGAGGATCTTCGCCGGGCACCTGCCCTGGCCTCATTACCCAGAAGTGTCTGCAGCTTTGTCCGTGACTGGCAGGTTGGCAGCAACCTGCTCTGTCAGCGTCTCCTCAGCCCTCGCTGTTGCCTCCCCGGGTCTGGAGGCTCTCAGAGGCCCGAGGACTCCACCACTGGCCACTGCCTCCTTCCTGTTCCCAGGCACGTGGCAGGGGAGGGACACTGCCGTCTCGTCCCACACCGGTGCCACAGCTGCCCCCCCCCCAGCAGTCCGGGCAGAAGTGCTGTCATGGGGGCCTTGGAAGGAAGAGGGGCTCTTGGTTCCAGATGCTCTGCTGTCTACTTCCTCTCCAGATGCCACCCTGAGGCCTGTCCAGTCAGCCCAGTCAACTGCCATGCAAGTCCCAAGGCCTCGGGCAGGGCAGGGCTGGCGTGGAAGGGATTCTCTCTGTGTGGACCTGCAGCTGGGGAGCCTGGCTCCCCCAGGAGGGATGACCATCCAACTCAGGACCCATGTGCACCCTGGGAATGGCAGTGTCCACCCGAGCCTGGCCTGCCGTCGCATTTGGAAGAGACAGCTTGTTTGGGCCTCACAGGCTTGAAGCTGGACCCTGGACCTCTGAGTTGGTGCTTGAGTGAGGGAAGACCTCGGGACTGGAAGTTGGGCAGCTGTGGAAGGCCACGAGTGTTCGCAGGCTGGAGTGGACGCTACGGCTTGAACACGGGCTGCCTGTCTGAAATCCATGCCGAAATGTGACTGCCGTGGGACCGTCCCAGAGCACCAGCAGGTCACGACTGCCTCCCTGGGTGGTGACAGCCCCACTACACTGTCACAAAGAAACCCAGTGCCTTCCCAGAGATCTTCTAAGCAGGCAGTTTTTTGTTGTTGTTGTTGTTGTTTTTGTTTGTTTTTGTTTTGCAGTACTGGGTGAATGAACCCAAGGCCTCACCCATGCTTTGCAAGCACTCTAACCACAGAGCTGTACCCCCGGCCCGTTTTTTATTTTTTATCTTGAGACAGAGTCTCACTAAATTAAGAGGCTGCCTCTGGCCTCAAACTTGTGATCCACCTGCCTCAGCCTCCCAAGTCAATGGGGTTACAAGTGTGAGCCACCAAGCCAGGCCAGGGTGGTGGTTTTATATCATCTTTTGCCATTAGTAACTTGGCCTCATTTCTTTTGGGCAGAGGAAACGTCATGTGAAAGGTCAAAGTCTTTTCATTCGTTCCTTGAAACCAGGCGTGTCAAACCCACGGCCTGCAGGTTGCATGCAGCCCAGGACAGACAGTAATACAACTCCACAAAATCTTGGCATCGTGTATTTTTTAGCATGTGTGTCCTTCATGGCCCGCCATGTTACGTATATGCATTAACTATATTATATAACTTGGGAGAAGGACCTGGCAACCCACTCCCAAGGCAATCCCGCAACAGCCATTGAAAACCCTATGAGGGTCGCTATGAGTTGAATATCGACTCGACGGCACCTAACAACAACGTGTTATATAACTTAGACACATCCTGGGACAATTCCTCTTCACTCAGTGCAGCCCAGGGAAGCCAGAAGGTTGGACACCCCTGCTGTAAACTGTTAGATAAATACCCAGACCCTCATTTCTTTTTTTTCTTTTTCTTTTTTCTTTTTTTTTTTTTTTTTTGTTGCAGTGTTTGGGGTTGAACCCAGGGCCTTGTGCCTGCATGCTCTGCAAGTGCTGGACCACTGAGCTGCACCCTCAGCCCATTTTTTTTACTTTTTGAGACAGGGTCTTGTTAAGTTATACAGACTGCCTCTGATCTCAAACTTGTGATCCTCCTGCCTTTGCCTCCCGAGCCACTGGGATTATAGGCATGCGCCACCACGCCCGGCGCCATCCCCTCATGTCTGATGAGATGGCTGGCCCAATTGATTGCATGCTTCTAATTGTTGTTGTTGTTGTTAGGTGCCGTCGAGTCGGTATCCGACTCATAGCAACCCTCATAGGGTTTTCAATGGCTGACCGTTTCAGGATTGCCTTGGGAATGGATTGCCAGGCCCTTCTCCCATTTTTTTCAGTGCTGGGCATTAAACTCTGGTCCTCAGAGACTGAAGTGCAGTGCTCTACCAACTGAGCTAAATCCCAACCCCCATGCTTTTAATAGACATTTAAAATAAAATTTTATAGTAAGTTAATATTTCACAAAGTGTTCATGTAAGCCTTTAAATGCCCTGAGTGGACGCGAGGGCAGTCTGGCTGTGGCATCTGTCACCCTGCTGATCACCAGGGTTGACAGGATAGGTGGGCGTCCCCTTCCCTCTTATTGCTCCATGAGCAACCCCCCAGAAGCCGTGCACTGGGTCAGAGAGGGCGACGGTCCCTGACTGAGCAGGATTCTTCTTCTGTCAAGGGTACCCAAGTAGCTGAACTCCCTGCTGGAACCTCCAAGCCCGCTGTCAATGTCACTGCCCTCAGTTGTCTTTCTCAGAACAGAATATTCCAAAAACCTGTGGTCTGAGACATTTAGGGATTTATACATAATTATTCTACATGCAATCAGCACATGTTGCAGGATTAAACAGTTGGTATGCTCATAGCGGTGTTATGAACCATTCTGATCATTTAGGGCTATAAATTTTAGCACTGCATAATTTTATATGGCCTGCAGCGGTAGCCCTGTAGCATCCGATCCCGTCAGATTTCAGAAGCTAAGCACGGTTGGGCCTGGTTAGTACCTGGATGGGAGACCGCCTAGGAACACCAGGTGCTGTAGGCTTGGGAGAAGGACCTGGCAGCCCCCTCCCAAAAATCAATCTGCCATTGAAAACCCTATGAACAGCAGAGAAACACTGACAATAGTGTTTCCCCTGTTGTACAGAGGGTCGCTATGAGTCAGATACCGACTCGACGGCACCTAACAACAACAACAACAATTTTATATAGAGCATACTTTTGAAATATGTTTAATATTGTTGTTGTTAGGTGCCATCGAGTCGTGTCCGACTCATAGTGACCCTTACAGGGTTTTCGGGATTGTCTCAGGAGTGGGTTGCCATTGCCAGGTCCTTCTCCTATTTTTGTGGTGCTGGGAATCGAACTCGGGACCTCAGAGACTACAGAGCAGCGCTCTACCAACTGAGCTAAATCCCTATGTTTAATATTAGCAATATATAAGAGATTTCTAAGCTAAAGGACTCCGTGCCTGGGTAAATTGGCAATGTACACCGTGGCTCTATTCTGTGGCTTCTCTTTGGTCTGTGAGGAATAACGCGGCTGCCTGCGTTCAGTTGTTTAATTGGGTGAATGACTCTGGGCTCTCTCTTTAGATTCTTTTACCCAAGAGTGCATGGAGGAGAAATCTTTCTTTTGCCGCGTCAGGTAAGCCCAGTTCCCAGGTTTCCTGATATAGAAAACTGAGCAAACATTCCACCCTCAGCACCCGCGGAAGCCATCAGGCGGCACCCGCGTGCTCCCCACCGTTTCCTGGGGAGGCTTTGCCTGCAAACTGAGCACAGGCTGGCCTGAACGGCCTATGGGAAAACACCCTTAGGTGAGGCCTATGTTCAGTGTGTCCACGGCGCTGAGAGCGCGGCAGCTGTGGGCTGAGCTAAGTTTCCTCCTCCTGAAAAATGCCGCCCAGGGGAGTGCACCCTGCCTTCTATGGCTAAGGAAGGTGTCGCAGGCCCCAGAGCCCCTGGGGGCACATGCAGCCTTGGGTTCGCATGTGCATTTTTCTGCTTAGAGTCTTCCCAGTAGGCCCTTGGTCCAAAATAGAATGGCTGCTTGGGAATGCACTGTGGTGTCAAGACTGAGCCTGGGCCACACCCCGGTGGCCCCAGAGTCAGGCACAGGACTCAGGGAAAGGAAAGCTGCCTTTCTCTGAAGTGCACACACATTGCTAAAGAGAAGGGTAGGAAGCTGTTCCGGCCCCAGCGCGTTCCAGTGCTATGGAGAGGACCCGAGGTCAGGGTTGGCCAGCCCTCCAGTGGACACAGCTGCCTGCTGCCGCCAGCAGGGCCTGGGTCCCCACGAGAGCAGTTGGCGTGGCAGCCCCGCTCAGCAATCTGGGCATCTGGTACCGTGAAGGAGAGTTCCTAAGGCCTGATGGCCAGCGGGTGGGCGGGGCTCACTGGCGGGCCGAGGACCGTTCCTGGGCCACGATCCCACTCCTCGACCTCACTTCCTCCCCACAGTGTCAGGACGCACCACGAGAACGAGATCCGCTACCAGCCGTTCCGCATGACGCCCTACCTGGTCAAGGTGCAGGAGCAGTGGGGCGCCGAGAGCCAGCTGTGCTGCCTGCTGCTGGCTGAAAGGGTGCACTCGGGCTATGAAGGTACAGCCACGCCCAGGCCAGGCACGGCGCCTGTGAAGCTCGCTCCCCACCATTCGTCCTCCGTGGCCTCTCCCCCATCTTCCCCGAGACTCGGGGCACCCTTGTTGGCATCCAGCCCTCCCCACAGCAGTGCTTCTCACCCCGTCTAGTCCACTGCCGTGGCCCCTTTCCCCTAACCCTTGCTGCTCTGCCTTTGGTCCACAAAGTGTGATCAGCCCTGCCCAGGGGCCTCAGGCCCCTCTTAGCCCGGTCTCCTGCCCATGTGTGGGCCTTGCGATACCCCAGTCCCCTCCAGAACCCCACACCGTCCCGGGCCCTCCAGGGAAGGTGGTGCTAGGCATCCCTGCCCCTGCTGTGGCCCATCCTGACCTCCCCCTGGACTTCCCTTCCACCCGACCTCTTGTGGCTTCTGCAGATAAGTCAGCTCTCGCCCCGAGCCTGGGGGCCCACAAGTGTCCGCAGCGCCCACCCTCTGCTCTGCCCGGCCCTCCCGCAGCTCCATCTGTGGTGAGGTAGCCCTCTGGCTGCCGTCCCTACGTCACAGTTCCTGAGATGCCCCACCTCAAACGTTCCAGGTTCCTCCCTTGGAGCCTAAAGGACCCAAGACGCTGTGCTTCCCTGATCCCCTCCTTGTGATCCCCCTAAGCCACTGCTTTGTGACACCACAGTCCTCGTGCCCACTGCAGTGCCTGGCTATGAGTTGTCCCTGTGGCCATGAGCCACGGGGCTTCAGACCCCTCGAGCGCAGGTGCTGGCTGGCAGGACTGAGCCACCGCAGCCCAGTGTGGCCTGCATCTCACTAGACTTGTGGCCTGCTCGGTGATTAGCTGTGGCTTTTTATAAAGCACTTTGTAAAAGATAGAGAAAAATGTTTTAGGTGTGTGACTTTTTTTTTTTTTTTTTTTTTTGTGGTACTGTGGGTTGAACCCAGGGCCTCACACTTCCATGCTCTGCAAGTGCTGGACCACTGAGCTGTGCCCCCAGTCCATTTTTTCTACTTTTTTTGAGACAGGGTCTCACTAAGTTACACAGAATGCCTCTGGTCTCGAACTTTCTGCCTCCCAGGCTGCTGGGATTACAGGCGTGCGACACCGCGCCCAGCTCGGTGTGTGACTTTTAAGCACGCTTGATGCAGTGCTGCATTAAAACGTTCTCTTCCAAATCAGTCAGGATGTTGAGAGCAAATACTCAAATCTCAGCACAGTCTTCCCCCAAATTATGAGTGTCCTTCAAGGACCAGCGGTTTCAGAATTTGGTGGTTGAGGAACATTGGGGGTATATGGGAATGACTTTAACATCGCTGTCCATTTTGGAAACCAGAACGTTCTCTAGTGCAATGTCATTCACTGAGAATTTCGAATCCAAGGGTGTAACTCATTTTTCTAAAAATACTTTGTCCAAATCAGTGTAGTTTTATCTTAAAAACTGTAACAGTGGTCTTTCTGCATGACTTTGCTATGAGAACCCCGTGTGTGGTCCACCTGGCCCTGCTGACGTGGCGGTTCCTAGTTTACCACACTAAAACCGGCCACAAACAAGTTGGGAAAACTGGCCAGTGGCCATCGCCATAGCGTCTGCTCTGTTCTCCACGTGCCAGGCTTTGATGCTCAGAGTCCAGGTCCTGATTTTTTATTAGCTGCCCAGTATTCTGAATCTCCATGGTATTTTCTGGGAGTTGTTAATGTAGCTACTTCAAATATGTATTTCTTAGAATCGGAAATTTGTGCAAAATTCTGTTCTTTCAGCCCCTAGAATTCCTCCCGAGAAGAGAATTTTTACAACTACGCACGCGCCAAATTGTTTATTCCAGGACGTGGACGAAAGGTAAGCGCCCCTTGTCTGCTTTGCACCCCTCCTGCCGTTGCTTGTGTGGTGATTGGCATTACATTCTTCATACATCAGGCTCCCTTGAATATCTATTCCGTGTTTCTTCCTCACTGTGGCAGTTATTTAGTAACACCTGAATAAATCGCAGTGAATTTTTCCTATTTCTTTCTTTTTTTTTTTTTTTTGCAGTACTGGGGGTTGAACCCAGGGCCTCGAGCCCGCATGCTTTGCAAGTGCTGGACCGCTGAGCTGCGCCCCCAGCCCATTTTTCTTTTACTTTTTGAGACAAGGTCTCACTAAGTTACGCAGACTGCCCCTGGTTTTGAACTTGCGATCCTCCTGCCTCTGCCTCCTGAACCGCTGGGATGACAGGCGTGTGCCACCGCGCCCGGCTAACTTTTCCTCTTTCTGACATTAAAGCTATTTAGCTGAAGCCAAGGCTGCATGTTAGCTTTACCTACGTGACAATCGAGAAAAACGTGTAACTATGCAGTCACGTGCGCTCTGTGATGTTGGGATTAACGACAGACTGCGTGTGCTGCAGCGACCCCAGAAGATGATAGTGGGGTGGAAGATCCCTATCGCCGTGACAGATGTTTGAGGGAAGCTCTTTCCCTGTGGCTGTGAACAGACCGACTGCGTTGCCTGCTGTGTAAAAGTACAGCAGGTGTGCAGGCGTGTGCAGCGAGCACCGCCTGGCAGCGATAACGAAGGACTACGCCGCTGGCGCACGTGTTTCCCCCGCTGTGCTTTCATTGCCGTCCCGGAGCACGCACCGGCTCATCACTCTGGAGCAGCCTGCCACGTTACCCTGTGGCCCCACCGGCCTCGTGATTACGTCGGGCAGCCACTGCTAGCCGCTGACCTCCGCCTTCTGCTGTCTGCGCAGTGAGGTCACCTCGTGGTGCATTTCTCAGACTGTGTCCTCGTCATTAAGCAACACACAACTGTACAGACAAGAAATAATTTAAAAATTACATTAAAAATTTCAAAATAGCCCACCTGTAATCTGAGCCTATGGGAGGCCGAGGCAGGAGGATCACAAGGTTGAGGCCGGTGTGGGCTAGACAGTGAGACTCTGCCTCAAAAAAAAAAACAAAAAAACCAGAAAAAAAAAAAAAAAAAAAAAAAACCCTTACAAGATATGAATAGCGTAAGTGGGGCTTTCTGGAGAGCTGGCAGTCACTCCAGGTGAGCCTCTCTCTGTTACCCTATGTAAGCTCACTTCCAGTCAGCGCTGGCAGAAGCAGGAGTGGGGTGCTGAGGGCCAGAGTCATAGTGGAGCCCGGAGACACCGTTGGCAGGACCTCAGCAGAGGTCATCTTCCAGCCTGGGTGTTGGTGGCTGCCCCGGGGACAGGGCCCCTCCACTCTTCTGCTCTGAGCTCGCTTGGGCCCCTCTCGCTGGGCCTGCCACCCAGGGCTGCCACTGTGCACGGTCCTGACTGGACTCAGGAACAGCCTGAGAGGTTCTGGCCTCCCACGCCCTGCGCCTTCCCCCAGCCCCCTGCTCAAGGGCAGGAAGACAGGAAACTCAGTGGGCTCTAGGGAGCGGCTGGGGACGTCCGGCCTCAGGACACACTGCAGGAAGCGCGCAGAGAGGCGGACCAGGCCGCCTCCTAGGTGCTCTGGAGGATCCGGTCCTCCCCACCCGCTTCACCTGCACAGAGATACAAAGGCCACTGTCCTGGAGGCAGGCCGCACTGTCTCTGGGGGCGGTCAGGGACCCATCCCCTCCGGCCCAGGTGGCCCAGGTGTGCTCTGCAGACCCCTGAGGCAGAACCACTGGAGAGACATTTTCCAGGTGGCAGGGCCTGGACCCTCCCTGCCTGGGGACCTGGATCTCAGAGGACAGGGCCTGGGAGTTGTGTTTGTAAAGCCACCCGAGGGGGCTTTCATTCCTCCAAGATCTAAGAACTGTCTGTGAACCCCGCTGGCATCTTGCTCGGTCTTGTGCAGGGCGCAGGCTGGTCGGATCTGTGGCGTTGTGGCTACAGGCTGCAGAGCTCACCATCAGGAAGCCTCGCCGGCCACTGATCATGACTGGACTGGCTGGCCAGAGGCCAGGGCTCCTCCCTCCTCCTCCTCCTCCCCATCTTTCTCCCTTTCTTCTCTCTCCCTTTTCTCCTCTTCCTCTTCCTCTGTCTCCTTTCTCCCACTCCTCCTCCTCCTCCTCCACCTCCTCCTCCTCCACTCCCTTCTTTCTCCTCTTCCTCTTCCCCCTCCCTCCCCCTTTCCTTTACCACTCACCCCTGGCCAGCCCTGGACCCAAGAAGGTTCCAGGAACATTCCGTACGTCCTGTCCAGAGGAAAACAGGAGGCCTGGAGAGCATGCCCCAGACAGAGGAGAAAGTCAAGAATAACTCCAGGCCCCTCAGAGAGGGGGGCCAGTCAATACCGCGGGGCCAGGCGGCTTCAGTGTAAAGACTCAGGGGCAGCCTGTCCTTCCTGAGGAGCTAAGGAAGTTTGAGCAAACATCTGCTGGGCTGCAAGGAGGAGGCTGCGTAGCAACAGGGAGAAGCCAGGGCCACCGGGAGCAGAGGACTCAGTGTGGTCCTGTCTTCCCCAGTGACAGCACGGCTCCACGCAGCACGTGGCCAGAAAGCAAAGGCTCTGAGAAACTGAGGCAGGCACCGAGGAAGAGGCCGCACAGGCCGTTGACTCCTGGGGGGACCCAGGAAAGGACCAGGCACAGGCCACAGTGGTGAGAAGGAAGATATCCCGAGCTGAAAATAAGTGCACGGAAAGGGTTTTCAGGCAAAGCCTGTTAAACAGAAACCCACACCACGCCACCTCTGGTCAAACTGGTGAACGACAGGAACAAAGAAAAAGACCTTCTTGTTGTTAGGTGCCATCAAGTTGTGTCCGACTCATAGCGACCCTCATAGGGTTTTCAATGGCTGATTGTTTTGGGATTGCCTTGGGAGTGGATTGCCAGGCCCTTCTCCCAAGAAAAAGATCTTAGAGAAAGAAAAATGACCCAGGCGCACTGGCAGACAGCTGTCATGCCAGCAATTTGGGAAGCTGAGACAGGAGGTTCACAAGTTCAAGCCGAGAGGCAACCTGTCCAACTTAGCAAGATCCTGTCTTAAAATAAAAAATGAAAAAGGAGCTAAAGGTGTAGCTCAGTCGCGGAGCTCTTGCCTAGCATTCACAAGGCCCGGGTTCAACCCCCAGTACTGGAGGAAAAAAAAAAGAAAGAAAATGAAAATGGACACATCATATGATTTAGTCTTTCAGGAGATGAGATGCAGAGCCAAAACTCAGGCCATAACAGACCGAGCCTTGTAACCGTCACGAGCTCACAGGGCTCTGGAACCCGCCCTTGGTATTGAGCTGAAAGACTGCTGGTTCTCTGAGCCCCCCTCCCACATTTCAGTCTGGGGAATTTGGAGCCCGCCCCTCTCCCTGGGTTGGACAGTTCCTCCAGAGGGCCTGCTGCCCCTGTGTGCCGCCGTGTCCCACAGCGGGCCTCACTAACTGCCGCGCGTCCCTTGCTTTGCAGGGCAGTGCCCCTCCTGGGCCATCTACCTCAGGACCTAATCTCGACGCCTGTGCTCCTACAGCTCCACCCCAATGACCGGCCCTTGATGCTCGCCATCCACAAAAAGAGTAGGTCCCTGTTGCGCTGCTCACTCGGGCCCAGAGCTAGAAAACCAGGGGCTTCTCCCCGGGACGGGTACAGCTCCCACGGGTCAGGTCCAAGGAGGACACCATGCCCAGGTCCCAGCTCGGTCAGCCTGACATGGAGGAACAAGGGGGAAACTCACACGGGGGCCTCAGCAGCCAGGTGGCCCGTGGCCCAAGTCCTTGGCATTTCCTGTTCACCATTGGCTTCCGTGGAGATGGGAAGAAGGGAGATCATGGCAGCCGTGGCTGGGAAAGTTCCCAGCAAGCCCAGCCCTCCAGATGCAGGTGACACTCCACCAGCAGTACTGGGGGTTGAACCCAGGGCCTTGCACCTGCATACTCTGCAAGTGCTGGACCACTGAGCTGCACCCTCAGCCCATTTTTTTGTACTTTTTGAGACAGGGTCTCGCTAAGTTACACAGACTGCCTCTGGTCTCGAACTTGCGATCCTCCTGCCTCCGCCTCCCGAGCAGCTGGGATTACAGGTGTGCGCAACTGCGCCTGGCCCTCGTGGGATTTGAAGCAAAGATGGGGTTGCAGGTGGTGGCTCTGAGGTGCTTGTGCCCGTGGAGTTTTCAGTGCCCCCGGAAGCATGTCCCGATGCGCCTGCTTTCTCCTGCCGGCTGCCTGCTGGCTGGCTGTTCCCTGCCCTACCGCTGCTTCTCTCTACACAGTCCTGACGTCCGGCGGGCAGCCCTTTGACTATTCGCCCATTCGCTTCCGCGCCCGCAATGGAGAGTACATCACACTGGACACCAGCTGGTCCAGCTTCATCAACCCCTGGAGCAGGAAAATCGCCTTCATCATTGGCAGGCACAGAGTCAGGGTGTGAGTGCTCCCTGGGGCTTGTGGCTCCAGTCTCGCGGGGTCCTGGCCTGTCCTCGAGGCCCACCAGCAGGGGGTGTAGGTGGGGCCAAGACCAGGACCAAAGTCGCCTCCTGCCACCAACTTGTGGGCGGGTGAGGGGTGACCTGGCCCAGGTCAGAGGGATCTCATTCAGGCAGAGCATGCAGTGGCCAGGTGTCGTGGCCTGGGGGTCTACAGGGAGGACGTGTCAGGCCCATTTCAGCGTGCAGCCAGGGTGCTATAAACTAAGGCCAGAGATGGCTTCAGGCGGGCTTCTAACAACTCAAATTAAAACTACGCAGGGGCCCTTTGAACGAGGACGTGTTTGCAGCCCCCGCAGGCCCAGAGGAGAAGGTTCCGCAGCCCAGCGTTCAGGAGCTCACGGAGCAGATCCACCGGCTGCTGCTGCAGGTGGGGGCCGTCCCTGCAGCAACCCCCACCACGTTTTGGCCCCTCCAGCCCCCTCAGCACTGCTCTCCTGCCCCCACTCTGGCCCTGGCCTGTCCGCCCAGAGGGGTTTGTGCGTCACTCCCTGGACGTCACGGAGAGGGGCCCGTTTGGCCCGAGACACCCCCCAGCACCCTCAGGTTTTCCTAGCCTTGGATCCATCGGTGTCTGAGCTGTTACCCTGAGTGAGCAGGGGAAGGGTGCCCAGGCCCCGCTGCCTGCCATGTGTCCTCCCATGGTGTCCAGCTCACTCCAGCCCAGAGGTGTGGGCACTGGCACCCAGGACTTAGGCACATCTCCCTCCAGAAAAGCCAGCGTAAGCACGGTCAGCCCAGGAGCAGGTTTCCACGGAGCCTGACTGTCATTGCGCCACCCTTTCCTTTAACACCGCTGGGCAGAACCACAAGCCGCTGCAGCTGTGGTGATGAGCAGGTTGAGCAAATTCCTCGCAGTGGGGTCTGCGCATGGCTGTGTGCCTGGCGTCAGGGCACTGCGGGTGCAGGCCAGGCACCCACCTCTGCAGCCTGACCCTAGGGTGCAAGCCCCAGCCATCCTCCATCCTCTCCAAGTGACCTTGGGCAGCCCACCCTCTAACGACTTTGCAAGCCTGACCCGTGCCAGCCGTGCCCCTCCACCATGTCCATAGCACTGTCTACTGTCCCTCCAGCCTGTCCCCCACAGCGGCTCCAGTGGCTATGGGAGCCTGGGCAGCAACGGGTCACATGAGCACCTTATGAGCCAGACCTCCTCCAGCGACAGCAACGGCCACGAGGAGTCTCACCGGAGGAGAGCCGTAAGTCCCTCTCCACCCATGTGTGCTGAGAGCTAGGGAACGCAGCGGGAAGTAACCCGCGTGGCTGTCAGGGCAGTGCCGTCTCAGCTAATGTCGCTATAATCTCTGTTCCATGGAAACCTGGTGTATACGTTCAGCTTGAAGCAGCTGAGACCTCTAGTTAAACAGTTGGAGGAAAAAAAAATTTTTTTTTTTTTTTGTGGTACTGGGGGTTGAACCCAGGGCCTCGCACCTGCATGCTTTGCAAGTGCTGGACCACTGAGCTGCACCCCCAGCCCATTTTTTTTTTTCCACTTTTTGAGACAGGGTTTCGCTAATTTACACAGACTGCCTCTGGTCTCGAACTTGCGATCCTCCCTCCTCCACCTCCCGAGCTGCTGGGGTTACAGGCATGCACCACCGCGCCCGGCTGAGGAAAATTATTTAAGGCAGGCAAGAGAAGCAGAGATAGTAGTTTAACTGGAGAATGTTGTTGTTGTTGTTAGGTGCCGTCGAGTCAGTATCCGACTCATAACGACCCTCATAGGGTTTTCAATGGCTGTTTCAGGATTGCCTTGGAAGTGGGTTGCCACGTCCTTCTCCCATTTTTGCGGTGCTGGGAATGGAACTTGGGACCTCAGAGACTGCAGCGCAGCGCTCTACAAACTGAGCTAAATCCCAGCCCTAACTGGAGAATAGAAAGAATAAAATAAGTGCCATTTCACTTCATTTCTTTTTTTTTTGCAGTGCTGGGGGTTGAACCCAGGGCCTCACGCTTGCATGCTCTGCAAGTGCTGGACCACTGAGCTGCGCCCTCAGCCCATTTTTTAGTTTATTTGAGACAGGGTCTCACTAAGTTATGCAGACTGCCTCTGGTCTCGAACTTGCGATCCTCCTGCCTCCACCTCCCAAACCTCTGGAATTACAGGCGTGCGCCACCGTGCCCGGCTTCACTTCATTTCTTAATAGCATTCAGGATCATCAAATAAGTTTTAGGTATCATTTAATAAGTTTTAGCCCCTGCACAGTTTTAATTTGAGTTGTTAGAAGCCCACTTGAAGGCATCTCTGGCCTGAGTTTACAGCACCCTGGCTGCACATTGTAATAGGCCCGCCACATCCTCCCTGTAACCCCAGGCCACGACACCTGGCCACTGCACGCTCTGCCTGAATGAGATCCCTCTGACCTGGGCCAAGTTTTAGCTAACATTTCTCTGATTTCCCATTCAGAATTTACTGAATCTGGGCTGAGGGGAGGGAGGCGTAGCTCCTTGGTAGAGTGCTTGTCTAGCATGTGCCGGGCCCTGGGTTCCACCCCCAGCACCACAAGAGAACATTTAATGAACCATTCCTTATGTTACTGGAATGATTTCCGCTGTCCTCTGTCCCCACCGTGGGGGACAGACATAAGAACATCAAGGGTGAGTAACGTGTTCGTTTTGTTTTTTCTTCAAGGAAATTTGTAAAAATGGCAGCAAGACCAAAGCCAAGAGCCATTTTTCTCACGCATTTGGAGAACAAAAGAAAGCGCCTGCCACAGGTACCAAGGAATTCTACGTTCCCACGATGGTAACCTTAGTACAGCAGAGCCAACGGGGCCTGACGGTAACGCTCGCCCTGCGGGCAGGGGGTTGCCTCTGAAGTGCGTGCTGCACCCCCGTCCCTGCTCAGCAGAGGGACAGGGTGGCGTCACCGTATTTCATCAGAAGTACGGGTGCTGACGTCCCAGCAGGCACCTGTCACCCAGCAGGCCTGTTGAGGTGTGGGGTACGTTTCTGCCCCCAGGCCCTGCCTGCTGGGTGTGCTGGTTGCTGTGGCCTTCATCCTGGGTTGTCTCCTGGTTCTGCAGGGTGGCCTTCCGGCCACACGTTCACATTTAACACAAGCACCCAAACTTGCCTGCACCATACCCTCGTGCCCGCACGCGCACAGCTGCTTGGGGTCTGCCCAGCTGCTGCAGCTCTCAGAAGCAGGCCTGTCTGCACAGGAAGCGCGGTGCTGGGGGTTGAGGCCCTGGCTCTTGCTTGGGAGCCCTGAGCGGGGCAGGCGCATGGAGCCTGTGGTGAGGATGGAACGGAATCCATAGCACGGTGCCTGGGCTGCCGTTACCAAGGGAGCCTTACTGCTGGGGGTCACTTTGAAAACTCGGTCCTGCCCAGGAGGAGCAGAAGCACTGACCCCAAAGCTCAGGGGTTCCAGTGAGACCTGGCCTCTCCCCGGGGACAGCCTGGACCCAGCACCACCCAGCATGGAGAGAAGCAGACTCCGGCCGGGGCAGCGGCTCACTCCAGGCTCCCTCTGCGATGCCCCTTGGCTGGGCTGCCGGGTGGCAGGCTCTCACTGGGTTCCCACATCTGTGAAGCATATTCTGGGTCCCCAGGCCTGTCTTTGCGGACAGTAAAATGCTTCACAAATACAGAGTGTGTATACTTACATCTGTATATACAATTGTACACATTTGTTGTTGTTGTTGTTGTTGTTAGGTGTCCTCGAGGCGGTATCCAACTCATAGCGACCCTCCGTACAAGAGGGGAAACACTATTGTCAGTGCTTCTCTACTGTTCATAGGGTTTTCAATGGCAGATTGGTTTTTGGTAGTGAGTTGCCAGGTCCTTCTCCCACCCTACAGCACCTGGTGTTCCCAGGAGGTCTCCCATCCAAGGACTAACCAGGCCCGACCCTGCTTAGCTTCCTAGATCTCATGGGATCGGATGCCACAGGGCTACGGCTGCAGGCTGTACACATTTAAGATAGGCAAATACAAGTAGACCCAATGTGAGGGGGGTGGGGAGGGGAACAATATCGAGGGGTCAAGAAGGAGAGAACTGGTGCAAAATACAAGGCGCAACGCCACGGAAACCCCACAGCAAATCTCACTCTGCTGTGTGCGACACCAAAACAAAACGCGAGGTCATTGGGACTTCTTGGGTGTCTACACTTGTTGGTGGGTGTTCATCAGAAAGTGTGCAAGGTCTAAGGAGCTGAAAGTGTCAACAACCCTGTTTTGATCACTGCACACCATGCATGTGAACTGAGTTATCTTTCTATACCACGTAAATACCTGCAACTAAAACACTAACAGAAAATAAAAATAAATACAGAGCATTCGTTCTGGAAGGGAAAGTTGACCGAAAGAACACTTTTGTCGTTTCTTTTCAGAAATGCAAAGTAGTCATCTGGTTCAGGCACAAGCCGTCCCTGCTACAGAAAAGGACAGATCGGGGGTCAGCATCCCCAAGGCCAGCCTCTCTGAGGAGCTGGCCTGCAAGAACCAGGCCCCCTGCTCCTACCAACAGATCAGCTGCCTGGATGGCGTCATCAGGTACACGGGGCGCCTCTGCCCCTCCCTGCCCCCTAGGCCCTCTCCGCGCATGCGCCCCCGTCTCCATGAAGCCCTCCGACCTTCTGCAGGTACCTGGAAAGCTGCAGCGAGGCGGCCACGCTGAAGAGGAAGTGTGAGTTCCCTGCGCACATCCCGTCCCGGAAGGCCTCCGTCAGCCCCGGGCTGCACCCTGGAGGTACCCTGTCTGCTCTGAGCTGTTAGCGTGTGAGCGCGTGGCACCTGGAGTCCCCGAGGTGCCCCTTCTCCCTCCCGTATTAGTTTTCGGTGGCTTTGTGGACACAGGGTGAGGGTGGAAGCTCTGTTCAAAATGACCAAAGTAGCTGAAAAGTCAGGCTGCGGGCTGTTCCACCCTTGGAATGCAGGGCTTTGAGAATCAGAGTCCCTTAGGGCTGCGGGAGGCCCGGGGACAGTCCCTCGGCTGTGCTGCCCTGTGCTGGTCTCCAGCATCTCAGAGGCCTGGGAGCACTAGCATACCCCATGGTCAGCTGAAAGCTCCGGCCGCTCACGGTCACGGCTGGGTCAGACACAGGGTGTCTGTTGCTGAATCTCGAGGTCATGCGCAGAGGAGAGGGAACTGCGTGCTGTCACTGCCTGGGTCCTAGCCGCCCCTGCCTGCTGGCACAGCCTCTCCCCACAGGCCACCAAAGGGCCCTGGCCCAAGGTCTCTGGCAGCCAGAGGTCTTGGGATCTAAGTGTAAAGTTACTCCAGCTGTACAGTGTCCATGTCACCTTGTTCCGTGGCCATCGAGGGCAAGGGGTCCCCTACCCGGGCCCAAGTTTCTGGGGGTGTGGTTGCAGCCGGCGTGGGGCCTGCAGTTCGCTCCGATTGCATGATTGTGTTCGCCTCTGTTCTCTCTTATGAAGAGGCAGCACCACCCTCCAAGGTGAACAGCCACGCAGAGGTTAGCGCGCACCTGAGCTCGCTGCCGCTGCCCAGCAAGGCCGAGAGCGTGGTGTCCCTCACCAGCCAGTGCAGCTACAGCAGCACCATCGTCCACGTCGGAGACAAAAAGCCACAGCCCGAATTAGGTACACGCTATCCACGGGCCTGTAATTGTAGTGGGTTGGGAGGCTGAGGCCAGAGGATGGCAAGCTTGAGGCCAGAAGCAGCCTGAGCAACCTAGAGACCCTGTCTCAAAATGTTGAAAAAAACATTTATTTCGAAAAAGCCTGGGGGTGCAGCTCAGCGAGTGGTACGACTCGCATGTGCAAGGCCCAGGGTTCGATCCTCTACTACCACAGAAAAGAGAAGTTTTATTGCCATCTTAGACTTTTCTGTGAGTTTCTCTAGGCTCACAGCAGGACCCTACCGTAGCCAAGTAAGTGGGAGTCCAGGAAATCCAGAAGCGTAAAACGCTCGGCGGCCAACCAGGACCCAAGCCCTCCCTGGTTCCCGTTGCACTGTGGCGCCACCTGGTGGCAGCTGTCTGCTCTGGTGCAACTACCAGGGTGCAGGAATGCCCCTTGGCAGATGCCCAGACTTCAGTGGGGTTGAGGCCTCTCCTGCTCACATCCCTAAAAGGGACTGGGGCCTTTCCTCCGCCCAGCCCTGCCCCCAGCAGAAGGTGAGACCACTGTGCCTCTCGGCTAAGGGCCAGGAGCCAGGGCGGCGGTACCAAGACCTGCAACCAAGGGTGTCCTCGGCCGAGTTTCCTTGTTCTTCAGAACACTGTGATTAAAATGAATTCCAAGTTCATCAAAGTCCCTGTCAGAGATTCGGTCCCCAAGTCCCCAGCTCACCTGCCCTGTCTACCCTGGTAGGCCACGTGGCCACGACTGCCACTGTGTGTGGCCCTGAACCCAGAAGACACAGCGCCTCGGCCTTGTCTGCCGTGTTCTAAATGCTGATGCCAGCCTTGGACTGTGTGAGCCACAAGGCGAAGCCCGAGGCACCCCAGGTTCAGCTCGCTTAGGTCTGATTCCCAGGTCACCTGGAACAGGGCGCTGCATTTTGCCTTTGGCTTGAGCTTTCTTGGGAAGCCGAGGGCAGGCATGGGGGCTCTCACCCTCCGACTCAGGACATCACAGCGACTGCGTGATTGATCCATGCTGGCCGTAAATAACCCTGTGGGCTCCAGTGGGATGGGCAGGTGCCAACCGAGTCTGCTTCTTGTTGCAGAGATGGTGGAAGACACCCCCAGTGGGCCCGAGTCCCTGGACGGCCTGCCTGGTGGCCTTGGCCAGGAGCAGGGTCCCCTGCAGAGGCTGGGTCTCACCAAAGAGGTGCTGGCGGCGCACACGCAGCGGGAGGAGCAGGGCTTCCTGCAGAGGTTCAGGGAGGCACGGAGGTTGAGCGCGCTCCAGGCCCACTGCCAGCACTACCTGCAGGACAGGCCCAGGGGCCACTCGAGTGAACGAAGTAAGTGGGGGTTCCCTAAGTGCGTGTGTTTTAAAAACTGTGCTCTTCGTCTAGTTGTTGTCTCAGGTGCCCTAAGTGCGTGGGTTTTAAAAACTGTACTCTTCGTCTAGTTGTTGTCTCAGATGCCCTAAGTGCGTGTGTTTTAAAAACTGTGCTCTTCGTGTAGTTGTTGTCTCAGGTGCCCTAAGTGCGTGTGTTTTAAAAACTGTGCTCTTCGTCTAGTTGTTGTCTCAGGTGCCCTAAGTGCGTGTGTTTTAAAAACTGTGCTCTTCGTCTAGTTGTTGTCTCAGATGCCCTAAGTGCGTGTGTTTTAAAAACTGTACTCTTCATGGTGCCACGTCTAGTTGTTGTCTCAGATGCCCTAAGTGCGTGTGCTTTAAACACTTTTCCTGGCGCTATGTCTAGTTCTGGTCTCAGATGCCCTAAGTGCGTGTGTTTTAAAAGCTTTACTCTTCTTGGCGCCATGTCTAGTTCAGGTCTCAGTGTGGACAGTGCCTGGTTTAGAAGGCTCGTGAGTCAGCCAGCGTTGGAGCTGGGCTGCCAATGCCGTCTGCTTCCCTAGACCTTCAGGGCCCCGGCACATTCTCAGGGTCCGACCTCATGTTCCCTGGGGAATAGCACTGCAAACAGCAGCGTGGTCCCAGTGTAGACCCTGGCCCTCAACCTGCTGATGCCAGACATTCCTTGCCGGGGTAACTCGGGGCGGAGGACCCCACCCCAGCCTGCCCACCCAGACAAGACCGTGGGATAAAAAGCAAATTCAACCCACAGAGAACGAGCGCAGTGCTGGCAGAGCATTTGGCAGGGGTCCCGGGGACAGGGTGCATCCCTGGCCTCCATCAGCAGATGCACCTTCCAGACCAGGCTGGCCTTGGCCTATGCTGGGGACCCGCAGCTGGGCAGAGCCCTAGTGCACGAAGCTGCTCTTTGGGCCCTTGCTGCTGGTGCTTAAAGTTGAAGGGATGAAATGAAATCCACTGGCAACTTCAGCCTCTTTCTGTTCCAGGAGTCTGGGTCCTGACCCCGGCTGCCTTCCTATGCCCTGCAGATAGGGTCTGCACTGGCCAGAGATGCCCCCTCCTCCCTTGGTTCTAGGGCTCTGGCCTAGGATCAGCACTGGTGAGCTCAGGAGACACCACAGGACCAGCTCACTGGGTCTCTGGGCAGACACATTGGAGGGGGTGCCTTAGAAAGGCCATCACTTCCTTAGGGAGATTGTCTTCCCTCTTTTCTCTTTTCATTTTTATTCATTCTCATTCTCTCTCTGTCCCTGTCTGTCTCTCTCCCTCTCTCCCCCCCTTCCTCTATCCATCCATCTCTCTCTCTCTCTCTCTCTCTCTCTCTCTCTCTGTGTGTGTGTGTGTGTGTGTGTGTGTGTGTGTGTGTGTGTGTGTGTGTTGGGGTTTGAATCCAGGCCTGGAGCAGGCTAAGCATGTGCTCTACCGCTGAGCTCCACCCTAGCTGTGATTAGGTCTTTTCTATTCTCCTTTCTCACCCTTTTCCCACACTCAGGGCGATTGCCAGCCCATGGGGAACCTCTAGGGAAATGAGGAAAAGGTGCTTCCCCCACTCCTGAGCAGGCCCACCCTGTGGACTCAGGGTTCCAGCTCCCACTGACCCACTAGATCCGGCAGTTTGTACAGTACACAGACTACATGGTAGTCCAGGGAAGTCCTGCCCAGACCCAGATGTGAGAGCCTAGGAGCTCAGTGCTTTAACTGAAAGAGAAAGATTTCCAGTAGGAAAAATACCAAGCCGAGCCAGAATCTCAAAACTTCCACTCAAGGCAGTTTGCTTGGGCTGGGCTGAGTCTTCAGATGTGACAAAGGTAGGAACCCCTTGAGACAGCTGGCAGGTGTCCCTGCACAGCTGCTGCCAGAGCCCAAGTTACTGTGCCTGCAGTAAGAGGAAAACAGGGAGGCACTGGGGACACACCCAAGGCTCCTCTGTCACAGCTGTGCCCCTTGTCCTGTTGTTGTTGTTAGGTGCTGTCGACTCATAGCAACCTTATGTACAACAGAACAAAGCACTTCCTGATTCTGTGCCAGCTACACGCTCTTACTCATGTTTAAGCCCATTATTGCAGACACTGTGTCAATCCATCTGGTGGAGGGTTTTCCTTTTTTTCATTGACCTGTCACTCTCCCAAACATGATGTCCTTCTCCAGGGATTGTTCTCTCCTGACTCCATGTCCAATATATGTAAGATGCAGTCTGGCCATTCTTGCTTCAAAGGAGCACTCTGGTTGCACTTCCTCTAGGACAGATCTGTTGGTTCTTTTGGCAGTCCATGGTATATTCAATAATCGTCTCCAGCACCACAATTCAAAAGCACCAATTCTTTTCCCGTCTCCCTTATTCAATGTCCAGCTTTCACAACCATATGATGCGATTGAAAATACCATGGCATGAATCAGGTGCACCTTCATCTTTAATGTGACATCTTTACATTTCAACACTTTAAAGAGATCTTTTGCCACGGTTTTTCCCAATACAGTATTTCTTTTGATTTCTTGCCTGCTGCTTCCACGGGTGTTGGTTGTAGTCTTGTCCTCCTGAAAGCCTCATCTCAGCAGCATCCCACATCAGAGAAGAGTGTTCCCAGGGCAGACACGGCACGTTAGCTTTCTGCCACCATAACAAACACCTGAGAGAACCAGGTCGTATGGAAAGGTTTACTTGGGGTCACAGTCTCAGGGGTTTCAGCCCATGGTCACTTGCCCTGGTGCTTTGGGCATGTGGCAGCCCAGTGCATCGTGGCAGGAGGATGTGGCCAGGGAGCTACTCACCTCCTGGTGGCCAGGAAGCATAGACAGAAAGGAGAGCCGGGGGCCCAAGGTCCCCTCCCAGAGCATCCCCCTCATGGCCTAACTGCCTCACACTGGGCCCCACCTCCTAGAGGTTCTACTGTCTCCCCAGCTTGACCTCACCAAGTCTTCAGCGCATGAACCTTCAGGGACACTCCAGATCCAAACTTCAGCAGTCACCCTCCAGCCTTCTGACTCCTGCTCAGGCTCTAAAAGGTGAAATAAGGAGCACCTACGTCAGATGGTGCATAGCTGTGACAGAGACACTGACCAGAGCACACTTACAGGAGGTCATGTTTACTGGGGGCTCATGGTTAGAGGATTAGACCATAGAGGTGGAAAGCAGGCCAGAAAGGCAGGTATGTCAGGGCCTGTGGCACAGAACTTCACATCTTGGTGATCAGAAAGCAAGAGAGCAGAGCGTGACTGAAACTGTGGGGCGGGGTAAAACCCTCTGAAGGCCCACCCTCAGGGAGCCGCTTCCGCCAAGCTAGAATCCCGCTCCTGAAGGTCCCATAACCTTCACAAACAGCAACACCAGCTGGGAACCAATCATCAAACACACGACCCTTGGGAAACATTTAGATCCAAACTGTAACACCCTGCCCCCGCCTCCAAGGGTCATGGCCATCTCACAGTGCAAAATTTATTCAGTCCAACATCACACATCCCCATAGTCTTAACGGTCTCAGCGGTATTCCAAAGTCTTAAGTCCAAAGTCTCCACTGAGATTCAAGGCAATCTTAACTGTGAGCCCCTGCAACACAAAAAACAGATTACATACTTGCAACATACAGTGGCACAGAATACGCATTCCTATTCCAGAAAGGGGGCTGGGATTTAGCTCAGTTGGTAGATTGCCGCTCTACAGTCTCTGAGGTCCTGAGTTCGATTCCCAGCACCACAAAAACGGGAGAAGGACGTGGCAATCCACTCCCGAGGCAATCCTGAAACAATCAGCCATTAAAAACCCTTTAAGGGTCGCTATGAGTTGGACACAACTCGACAGCACCTAACAACAACAACAACATTCCAAAAAGGAGGGACGGAGGCACAGAAAGGAACTATCGGGCTATAGCAAGACTGATAACCCACTGGACAAACAAATCATACGGTTCCATGTCCGGCATTGGCACATGGGACATCATCTGGCATCTGGCATCACGTGAGCTCAAACAGGTTTGGGCAGCTCTGCTCCGCCTACCTCATCATTTGCAGCACACATGGCCCTCAAAGGCCGGCTCCATTTCTTGCTGGGAGCTTAGCTCAGCGGATGCGTTGTGTGGCTGGCATATCCAACATTCTGGGGTCTCCATTGTTGTGTATGCTCCACCCTCAAAGCTTCACGCATCCACCCTTCAGGGTCTCTCCACAGGATGCCCAACCCTGGTACACATTTCTTGGCCTCCCAGGCTATCTTCTGGAACCTTGGGGCAGCCTCCATCATCCCTTAATTCATGCATTCTGGATGTCTGCAAAACAAAACAGCATGTGGACAACACCATGTTATGCTGCCATTTTCTAACCTTAACCCTGGTGGTTCTTCCGCACTTTAGCTGCCCCTGGACTAAGAAATGCTGCTGGAATTGACTCATCTTGGAAAAAGACTGGGAAAAACAGAAAACTGAAGTCCAAGAGGGTCAAGCCACGGGACTCGTCCGAGAGCACAGGATCCGGGGGGCCAGCACCCCACCGGCCCCCGCTCATCGGCCTGAATGCCACCGCCTGGTCACCCTCAGACACGTCCCAGTCCAGCTGCCCCGCCATGCCCTTCCCCGCCCCTGTGCCAGCTTACCCTCTGCCCGTGTTCCCAGCGCCGGGGACCATGGTGGCACCGCCTGCCGCTGCCCACACCAGCTTCCCAGTGCCCTTGGTGCCGGTGGACGCCCAGGCCGAGTTTGCAGCCCAGACGGTGCCACTTGCCGCCCCCTTGGCTCCGGTCGTGGCCTTCATGCTGCCCAGCTATCCCTTCCCCCCAGCCACCCCAAACCTGCCCCAGGCCTTCTTCCCGGGCCAGCCTCACTTCCCAGCCCACGCGGTGTGCTCCGAGACGAGCTCCGCCTCGCAGCCCGAGTTCCCCGGCCACTCCTCACTCCCCAGACAGCCCTGTGCCTGTCCAGCCATCCCTGCCACACCGCCATCCGCCACTGTGGCCACAGGCCGGACCTCGCCTCCACTCTTCCAGTCGCGTGGAAGCTCGCCCCTGCAGCTCAACCTGCTGCAGCTGGAGGAGGCCCCCGAGGGCAGCCCTGGGGCCACAGCAGGGACCTCGGGGGTGAGGGGGACAGCGGCTACAGGGCCTGACGGCACCCCCAGCACCTCTCGGGACCGGCAGCCGAAGGCACCTCCCACAGTAAGGACCCCCTGCTTCTGCTCCCCCCCCCCCCCCGGGCTGGCCAGCTCCGCGTGCCTGCACTGTGTGCAGCCGCCTCGGTTCTGACGTTGCTTTCTGTGCTGGAAATCAGGGTTTCCCCATTATGCAACCCTCTCAGAGGGTGAGCCAGGGCTCTTTATGGTGCTGGAATCCGAACAAAGGAGGGGAGGTGGTGGCAAACGCAGGGTGCAAGCAGCAGCAAGGGGCTTGTTGAGAGTATTTATGGGCCTGGAATCTCTCAGATTTACTTAACTTTTTGTGGTGCTGGGCCTGGCACGTGCCAGGTACACTGTGCCCCACTGAGCTAAACGCCCAGCCCTCGTCTTCCTGAGTCACTGGCTCGCTGTGTAGCACAGCTGTGTTTGAACGCTTGGGCCTCCTGTGTGCTGAGATTACACTGCGATGTTGTTTTTTGTTGGTGGTGGTTTGGTTTGGTGTTTTTGAAGTGCTAGGGCTCAAACTCAGGGCCTTTGGCCTGCTGGGTAAGTACTGCCCCACCAAGCTGCACCCCCAAGACCTTCCAGACTTTTAAATGAGTCTTCAAAGGTAAAGCCAACCAAGCGAAATACCGGGCCTCAGGCTCAGGAGCACAATGCCAGAGAACCTGGCCCGGTGGGGCACAGCCCCCCAGACTGCTGGCCAAGAACCAGGGCAGAGGAGGAGGAGGGTAACCCAGAAGCTGGTGTTACGCAGGTGTCCGTCCTCCAGAGCCCTAGGCTGCTGGCGTGGGGTTCCCTTCCCAGCTGATGTGTTCTCAGGTGAGCTAGGTGCAGAGCAGCATTCGCCTGTTGCCCTCAAAGGAGGGGACTCTTGGGCAACCCCTGCCTTTGCAGGAGAAGTAGTTGTTGTTGTTGTTGTTAGGTGCTGTCAAGTCGAGTCCGACTCATAGCGACCCTCATAGGGTTTTCAGTGGCTGTTTCGGGATTGCCTTGGGAGTGGGTTGCCACGTCCTTCTCCCATTTTGCGGTGCTGGGAATCGAACTCGACCTCAGAGACTGCAGCGCAGAGCTCTACCAACTGAGCTAAATCCCAGCCCTTGCAGGAGAAGCGGGTCCTCCTAAATGTATATTGGTTCCCCAGTACTTCTCCCACTCTCTGACTTCTGTTTCTGGGGCACCCATGCTGCCTTTAGGCTTCCGGGGATCCTGGGGCTGGAGTGCTTCCAAAGCCAGGCCTCCCTCACTGCCAAGGCAGCCCCCACTCTGCAGAGCCGTGGCTGCCCTAAGGGGCTTCTGGGGTTTGGATGGCCTCGTCCTCACTGCTGTCCGCTGCCCATGAGGCCGGAGAACAGCATCGCCCTTCCCCAGGCCCGAGCTCTGTCCGCCGTCGCTCTCCCCAGATGCCATTCTATCACGTGCCGTCAGAGAGCACCTCGGGCTTCTGGCTGTAGTCTCACAGCCTCGGGATCTGCCCACTTGGCACGGGGAGGAAGGGTCGTGTCCCGTGGAGCACCCCGTGCACATAAGCTCTTGTCACCCCCACACTCGGCCGGGCCTCGAGTTGTGCGCTGCGTGGTCACAGAGCCCCGTGCACAGCAGTGTCCTCTCCTCTCTCCCTAAAGCGCGACGGGCCCTCCGACACCCAGAACGGTGACGCCCTGTCCACGTCCAGCGAGCTGCTCAACCTCCTGCTGAGCGAGGACCTCTGCTCGGCCACGGGCTCGGCGCGGTCCAGGAGCGGGGCCTCGGCCACCTCGGATTCCCTGGGCTCCAGCTCGCTGGGCTGCGGCGCATCCCCAAGTGGGCCAGGTACGTTGGTCCCAGGCACGGACAGGTGTTGGACCGCATGGATGTGGGAGGCGCCTGGCAGGTCTCACAGGGTGGCCGCTCCCAGGATCTTAGACCGATGTCTGCGCTCAGGGCTGGCATCACCCTGCTGCTCCCCAAGTGGCCTCTGCCACAGCAGTCCGTCCACCTGCACAGACACATTCCTCCTGCGTGGCCCTTCTAGCGTGGCGGCATGGCACGCCCCAGCTGCTCAGGATTCCGTGTCCTACCTGCTCCCTTCTGATCTCAGTGTCGCCACAGGCCTCACGTCCTTGCCAGCCCCTTACCGGGCCGTCCCTCAGGCCCCCCAGGTCGTGGCTCAGCTTCCTGAGTTGCGCTTGAGGAAATAGGCGGCCACCCCCAAACCCTTACTGCCTGGGATCATTCTCATGATTCTGGGAGCGCTGTGGCCACATCTCTCACACTGCCCTTGAGGTCTAAGCTCCCCTCCTACCCTGGAGTGAGCTTCCCCTCACCCTCAGCTCACAGGCCATCTGCCCGGGGCATTGGCTGAGGGCGCTGCAGGCCAGCTCCTCCCCTCTTGGGACACTCCTCTGCCGGTTTCCAGAGTTAGCAGACGGCACGAACTGGCGAAGAAAGATCAAGGTTCTGAGGTGAGGCCCTGCCTGCACTCAGGGCCTCTGCAGCAAGGGGCAGCTCCATGCAGCTGGCAGACTGCGTTCTAGCCATCCAGATCATTTGCAGACTGGAAAGCGAAGGGGCCAGTCCAGCAGCACAGGCCCTGTTCCCTAACAGAGCTCGGACAGAGCTCCCCAAAGCTGCCCTGACCGCACAAGCGCCTCACTCGAGGGCTGAGTCCTGCTGCGCGGGCTGACTGCTCGCATTCTGTGTTTTAAAGATGGCAGCGACACGAGTCACAGCAGCAAATATTTTGCAAGCATCGACTCTTCGGAGAACAATCACAAGGCCGGAGCGAGCGCGGACTCGGAGGAGAGCCAGCGTTTCATCAAGTACGTCCTGCAGGACCCCGTCTGGCTGCTGGTGGCAGACACGGACGACAGCATCATGACCACGTACCAGCTGCCTTCCCGGTACCCCCTCAGACTCTTCCTGGGAACCAGGGAGGGCTGGGGTTGAGCTCCCAGAACAAGGTCATCCGGACAGGGTGGGATGCCCCTCAGATGGCTCTGTCTAGCAAGGGGAGCTGTGAGAACCAGGATTCCCTGAGTGACCCCACTGGGCTCCATACCTTTGTGGTGTGGCCATGTCAGCTATAGCCCTGGGGAATAGCCACCCACCAAGGGCCACCGTCAGCCTTTATGACACGTTTGTGCCAGCATTGTCTCTTGGACTCTGTTGGCTTATCCACCCGTGGGGTAAACAGGGGTCTGTCTGAGACTCGAAGAAACCAGTGGTCAAGGGGGATGACTGGCCCAAGGCTCTGGCAAGCCTAGGTCTGTGCCTGAGCTCTGAATCCGGGGCGGCCGTCCTGGAGAGATGGACGGGATCCTTGCCCTTGCAGAGCGCCCTGGGTGGGGAAGGCTAGCAGGAAAGGAAGGCAGGAAGGAAAGGTAACGCCTGAGGCGGGCACAGCGGGCCTCCAGAGGGTCAGTGGGTCAGAGAGATGGGAGGAGGAGACCAGGGCTCCAACTCTAGGCCACCGTGGGCCAGGGCAGAGGCAGTGATGTACCCTGCAGTCTGGATGGTGGGCATCTCCCAAGTCACCCTCACTGGGGAGAGCAAGCCCTGCGGAGCAGGCCACCCCAGCAGACACCAGACTCCTGCGTCTAGTTTACACTAACGCTGAAGTCTCTGCCCCAGTGACGGTTCTTAAGAGAAAGATGACAGATTATTTGCTAGAGAGGTTGGGTTATCTTGAACAAGGTAATTTAAAGAAGAGGAAGTTTGCGTCAAAACCATATAACATAAAACCTCATTATTAACGTGGAAAGAATTGGTAGAAAGTGAGCGTACCTCATCCTGTGGCCATTCTGAAGCCTCCCTGTTTCTCACTCTTTGTGAAGGGACCTCGAGTCAGTCCTGAAGGAGGACCGAGAGAAGCTGAGGCTGCTGCAGAGGTCCCAGCCCCACTTCACAGAGAGCCAGAGGCAGGAGCTGGGTGAAGTTCACCCGTGGGTCCGGACAGGTGGCGTGCCTGCAGCCATCGATGTCGCGGTAAGCTTGCGGGACCGCCTTCTGCGTGGCGCCAAAGGTTCACCAGGCAGGACTCTCCCTACCATCGTTACAGCTTTTCTGTAAATTCAACACATCTAATGTTTAAAGTGGGGCTGGGATTTAGCTGGGTTGATAGAGTGCTGCGCTGCAGTCTCTGAGGTCCCGAGTTTGATTCCCAGCACTGCAAAAATGGGAGAAGGGCCTGGCAATCCACTCCCAAGGCAATCCTGAAAAAAGTCAGCCATTGAAAACCCTATAAAGGGTCACTATGAGTCAGACACGACTCAATAGCACCTAACAACAACAACAACAACAACAACATCTAAAGTATGTTTAGAAAGAGGAAAGGCATAAGACAGAGGCTCACGCCTGTAACCTCAGCACTCAGGGTAGAGACAAGAGGATACTGAATTTGAGGCCAGCCTCGGAACATGGTGAGACCCTGTCTCAGGAAAAAAAAAAAAAGGAGAGCAGGAAGGAAGGAAGGAGAGAAGGTTGGTTCTGTGGCCCCGTGAAGTCTGTTTCGAGGCTTTCCCTCCCAGTGGCTTTTCAACATGGTGTCCCACAGGTGTAAACACCTGTTCTCAGTGGCTTGCTGGAGCGTATCTTTTTTTTTTTTCTCTTTCTTCAATCCTATCTTCTATTTGGCAAAATAAAAGGAAACCCCTTTCCTGTGCGGAGCCCTGGACTCTCCCTCCCTGCGGCCCGGGTCCTGAGAGTCCCAGGGCCTGGCGTGCTCCCCAGCCCCTCTCCTGCTCTCTCCATCCTTGAGGGGCGTGTCCTCCGTCTCCGAGTTCCATGAGTGCCCAGGAGTAGCAGTTGTGGGGCTGGGCACTGGGCATGGCCGCCTGCCTGCCCTCAACTCCCCATGGGCACTTGTCTGTGAAGCCCCCTTTCTCTGGGCCCTGTCCTCTCACCTACAGACAGCGTGTGCACGCAGAGACCCTGGGACGTCCAGCTCCTCTCCAGCCCGCTGAGGCAGTTGAGGCGCACAAACTTCAAGCCCTTGGTTTTGCCCAGAGAACAGTGGTTCCGCCCACGCCCTTCCTCTTCGTGTTTCCTCCTGCCCCACAAAGCCTTCCTTGTGCACAGAAGCAGCCATTTTCCCGCAGCCCAGCGTCCCTGCCACCAGCCCCCAAGGTGATGCCTCACCTGTGTATCAGGGCAGCCTCACAGCTGTGCTTGTTGCTGCTCCCTGTCCCCCCTCTCTGCCCCCAAGTCAGGGCATGTCACCTCTCAGCTCAAATCCCTACAAGCGGGCCCCCATTCTCAGTCAGAATAAGTGGCTGCCCAGCCACCCAGACCTGCCCCTCGCTCCTGTCTCATCTCCCATCTCTCTCCCCTCACACTCTCCTCCAGCTGCCCTCTCTTAGCCAGTCCTAAGCTCACCAGGGGGCGCTGACCACAGGATCTTTGCACTCGCCCTTCCCCTACTCTGGCTTCCTTCAAGAGTTTTCTTCACCTGTGTCTGTATTGGCTATTTGTTGCCACATAGCACATGACCCCAGAACCGAGTGGCTTCAAACAGTGCTGATGCATTAGCTCAGCAGTTTTTGTGGGCCAGGAATTTGAGAGCAGCTTAGCTGGGTGGTGCTGGCTCAGGGTCTCTCATGAGGTCACGGGCATGATTTGACTGAGGCTTCTCTCCTCTGAAGCCTGGAGGATCCCCTCCTGGGAGGCTCTCTTGAAGGCCTGTCGGTGTTGGCTAAGACCTCAGTCCCTTACCATGGGTGCTTGGGTGGCGTCAGTCCCTTTCCATGGGTGCTTGGGTGGCGTCAGTCCCTTACCATGGGTGCTTGGGTGCCATCAGTCCCTTACCATGGGTGCTTGGGTGGCGTCAGTCCCTTACCATGGTGCTTGGGTGGCGTCAGTCCCTTACCATGGTGCTTGGGTGGCGTCAGTCCCTTACCATGGTGCTTGGGTGGCATGCGACCTCCTAGGAAAACAGAGGCAGCCATGGTGTGTGGGGCGTCGCCCTGCCGCTGGACTCACTCCGGCCGTGAACGGGAACCAGTGGCCAAAGACCTGTCTTCTGGTGAGGGGGAGCCGGGCACCCAGGAGCTTCACTGCCCAGAAAGGAGGCTTCTGCCCCCGGCTGCTCTGGGAAGCCTTGAGAAAGGCAGGCTCAGAGGCTTCTGCCCACGGAGGCTCCTTGTTTCTTTCTTCCCAGTGAAGACACCGACTCCGAGTGCTCTGTTCCAACAGCTCTTTATTGTTTCCTTGTCTGTCCTGGTAGATGGAATGGACCCAAACTGCTCCGTGTACCACCCTTATATACTCTTCTGGGGCTAGCCGGGGACCAATCAGAGGCAGTCACCCCATACAGGTTTCAGCCAATCAGAGGGGATATGCAAATTTGGTTTTGTAAAAGTAGCCAGTCAGGGGTGGTTCCAGAACAGTCCAATCAGGAGCCGTTCAGGAGTTTGGAAACAGCCAATTGGTGTCGAGGGGTCTGAGGCAAGGGATTGGATGCCAGCACCATCTTGGTGAGCTCCACGACCCTGAGTTCCCTGATGTAGGGCAAAGGTGATTGCCTGAGGAACAAGCCTCAGACCTCCAAGGGGCCTAGATAGGCCCTGGGGCGAACTGCCTCTCTAGGCAGTGCCCTGCAGTGGTGCCCTTAAAACCTCTCGTCTGGGAAGTCACACCTTCCTAAGGCCACTCCTAGGAGAGGAGTGAGGCTCCACCTCTTGAGGGAGGAGTGGCTAACAGTATGTGGCAAATGGTAGAGCCCCGGGGTCGCCTTCTCTGTGGGCTTCCCTGAAGTTCCCCCACGTGCCTTGTTCTGTGTAAGCATCGCTCTGTCGATCCCGGACACGCCATGCCACGCCCCCGATGCAGTTCTCCTCCCTCTGCTGGTTGGGACCCAGCTCCCTGGAGCAGGGACTTGCACCCTTGCCCGCAGCCTCGGACAGACAGCTGACACCTGTCCCCCGGGCCTTGCTTCGTTTGAAGGACTGCAGCAAAGACCTGAGCTTGCTCGATCCTTACTCACGGCACCTTCTGTCTTTTAGGGCTGTGTTTACTGTGAAAAGGAGGGAAGAGGCAACATCTGCCTACCATGTGAGGAAGATGTTCCTTCCCTGGGACTCAGTCTCAGTGATGCGTGCGACACCAAAGAAGAGGAGAGCAGTCGCCCCTTGGATCACGAGGACGAAGAGCAGACGTAACGTCCACCCCGCCAGCTGCGATCTACATTAGATGGTGCTCGGAAGACACGGAAGGTCTTCGTATTTGTTTCTAATGAAATGGACATAAGGACTTAGGTCGGTTTTTTTGTTTTAGAAAAATACATAGTTTTCTGCAGGAGTGTCTTAAAACTGTGGAGTGTGGAGAGGGTTTAGGAAAAAATACATTTTTGTATTTGAAGTATAAATGTGGATTTGGGGGGAAAGGGCGAGATTTTGGTTGCTGTTGAATTTGGGGAAGACCAAGATCCTCTGTAAGTGCCAGGGAAGTTGCCTCAGTGCCCTCCGAAGGCCCTCGACTTCGGTGAGACTGCTGTCCAGGGCACTGGCGTCCACTGGCTCCTGGGGGTGGTTCCGAGACACCGCACTCAGCTGTGACAGATAGCCAAGAAGCCACGCACAGCCTGAGTGGAGGACTCGGCTTTCTGGAGCCCCCCAGTGGGGTGTTCGGATCAGATCAAATCCTGTCATCCCTTGGGGGTTGCCTTCGACCCGCACTGTCACTTAGTCCCACGGAGCGCATGTCCATGCCCTGATTTTCTTCCACAGTGTTCCGCAGTCAGTGGCGTGAAGCGCACAGCTTTGGCTTCGGGTACTGTCGCGGTGAACATTTCAGCCTGATGTGGCTTCTGTTTGTAGTGAACAAAGTCGAAATGCTTGCTCCGGACTAATGGGGCCCAGCGGCTTCCGTGACCAATGCCATTAGATTAACTGCCGCCCAGAGCCTTTGTACATCTCGGGCATCGTTCGCGTATTCTTTCTAGACCATCTTGGCCAAATTGTAGAAAGAAATACCACATCAGTCACACTGTCCTGTCTTCATGGTGACCTTTCCGAGACCGGGCTTTGACTGCCACTTTCGGGAGCTGTTTGTATTTATTTGTGCTTTGGTTGGGGCCTCCCACACATCAGCTCCTGTCCCACCAAGCCAGCACCTGCTCCTGGCCGAGAACAGCCCGTGGCCAGTGGGAGTGACGTGTCCCACACTTCCAGCTCCATCCCTGTTTCCAGGGGTGCAAGAAGCTCCGCTCTCCCTCCACCCCCTGCCCCCAGATGTCTGAGCCCAGCTGCACCTAGCACAGCTTTGGTTCTCTGTCGCTTGGAGCTACCTGTGTTACTGGCACTTTCAGATCATCAGACACGTGGAGAGCTAAGGCCACTCGGCCCAAGTCCACAAAACCTCACGCTGCCCCAGGTTGTTCGGAGAAGCTGAGTCTTGGCCTTGGGTGCAAATGAGAATTCACCACCCGTGAGTCAGATGAGTTAGGACAGGACCACATCTGTGACGCTTAAAAGGAAGCAGAGCTTTCCTGGGCCTCCGGCAGAGAAACAGCAGCTCGGCAGGTGGGATCTCCTTGTGCTACAGTGAGTTTTCATCGTAAAACCATCTTCCGCCTGAACAGTAATCCTATTTTTCATAGACGTAAGAACTCTTTTTTTTTTTTAAATTTACAATGTCACATCACCTTCCGATACCCAAGAGGAGGTAAGTGGCCCACGTTTTGATGAAGTTAGATGTCACAGACTTCTGCCAACTTCAGCAGTCAGGTCCAAAGGGGTAGACGATCGTCCAAGGAAGGCTACACATATGCTACCTAAACACAAAACTGCCAAAAGTTTCTCTCTACTGTATGAATGTTTACCATCCGCATTATTATTATTTAATTTATGCTCACTGTTAACTGCTAAGAAGTTGACTTAGTAGGAGACTTTTGTGACTCTGTTTACATGATGCCAAGCATCCAGCCCTGTTTTCTTATGTGTACTTACACGTGCGTCATAGAACTTTCTCCGTTTCGAACTGAGCCTTGTTGTTAATGTATTCCTGAGGAGACCTGTAAATAAGCTCTCAGTTCCTGTGATGATTTGTTGAGCCTTGCCGGACAAGTGGTTCGCTCACGGGCAAACCAAACTTTCTTCCCCCAGTGCAATATGTTTATGTGGCTCCTTGTATCTTTTTATGACTTTTCTGCCTTTTAGAAAATTGGTAAATAAAGCAAGTATATTTTTATTTTCAATTGTATGTTTCATTCTCTGGGGCACTGGAGGCCAAACCCAGGCCCTCACGCACGTTAAACTCATGCTCTGCCACTGAGCTACACCCTAGTCCTGTGTATTTTTAACATGTTGTTGTTGTTAGGTGCCATCGAATCAGTGTCTGACTCATAGCGACCCTACGTACAACAGGCAAAACACTATTGTCAGTGCTTCTCTGCTGTTCATAGGGTTTTCAATGGCGGATTGATTTTTGGGAGTGGGTTGCCGGGTCCCTCTCCCAGGCCTGCAGCACCTGGTGTTCCCAGGCTGTCTCCCATCCAAGGACTAACCAGGCCCGACCCTGCTTAGCTTCCGAGATCTGACAGGATCTGATGCTACAGGCCTATGGCTGCATTTTTAACATAGCTCACATAAAATACTGAATAGAGGTGAGATTATCAACAGACTTTTGCAAAAACTCCAAAAGTTCCGCCTCAGGAAATCTTCAATCCTGAAGGCTGGCTCCTGGCCTTCCCGTACAGTCTGCCCCTTGCTGGTCCCCATCCTCCTGTGTCCTCTCACACAGTCACCCTTCCTGACACTTCTGGACAGGCTCTCAAGCACAGGAACTTTCTTTTTTCTTTTTTGCGGTAATGGGTCTTAAACCCAGGGCTTCACGCCTGCATGCTCTGCAAGTGCTGGACCACTGAACTGCGCCCCCAGCCCATTTTTTTACTTTTTGAGACAGGGTCTCTCTAAGTTACACAGACTGCCTCCGGTCTTGAACTTGCGATCCTCCTGCCTCTGCCTCCCAAACCGCTGAGATTACAGGCATGCGCCACCATGCCAGGCAAGCACAGGAACTTTCTCTGCTGCAGGGCTGGCCTGCAGTCCCCACCCGCTGTGTTCTTTTCACTTGCAAATGGGTAGCTGTGGTTGCCCAGAGCACCCCTGGGCACTCACTCTGCCCCTGAACCCCTGCCCTTGCTTAGCCAGCCACCTGGCCTGGTCGCATGTATGCAGGCCAAAGGGCTGAGGGCAGAATGGTCAAGGATGACTGCTTCGTGTCCCCATTGGGGACAGTGCAAGCTTTACACTCCAGACACAGTCCTCCCACCCTGGCCCTTTCTGCAGTAGACCTGCCCTCCACCTAAGGGGGCCTGCTCTCCCTTCCTTCCACTTTCTAAACCAGGATCCTGGGGCTGGTGCAGAGGGAGCAAGGGATGCTGGGCCCAGTGCCCTGCCTCCAGGAAGCTCCCAGGAGCTTCCCTCCACACCCGGCCCCCACCCGGCCTCCTCCTGAAGGAGCTGCCTGCCCCCAAGGCCTGGTGAGAAGACCTGAAGCAGAGTTCTCCTGGCAGATAGGGCTGTTTCACCGAACTTCTCATTGCGTTGGTGGGGTTCTTTAGTTGTATTGTTTTCTTTACCATATAACCCTGAGGGCACCGTCTCCCCTTTATTTCCAAATCCAAAGGAGATTCTCTGAGTCTCCTGGGCAGACTGCCCACAAGGAGCCTGGAGATCTGTAGGCTGGCCCCAGCCTTTGTTCCCTGAGGATTTATGGCCTGCCACTCCTGCTGCTAGCCAGGCCCCTCCGTGGCCACCGTGGCCCTGCCCTGCCTCTACTGGCCTCTGTTCTTGGCTCTAGGGGGATCAAAGGATCCCCCCAAATGTTCAGGAAGTCTGTGCTCAGGCAAGCTTTGAAGGCCCCTCGAAGGGACAAATGGCAGGAAGTGGGTCAGCTAGGGGAGGTGGAGAGGAGGGAGACAGGACTTGGTAGCCCCAAGATGGTGTCTGGAACAGAAAGTCCAAGCCACCTGGCCGGTAGGCCCACTAAAAGAAATTGAAGCTGACTTTGCAGATGGGCCCTCAGGCAAATTCCAATCCCTCTAAGAAGGGTTTCGCTGACTTGCATACACTGCTCTATCCCTATGCTCTTTCCTCTCAAGAGTACTTGGCTTCACCGAGGCACATGTTGTTGTTATTAGGTGTCGTCGAGTCGGTATCCGATTCATGACCTTCATAGAGTTTTCAATGGCTGACTGTTTCAGGATTGCCTTAGGAGTGGTCCTTCTCCCATTTTTGCAGTGCTGGGAATTGAACTTGGGACCTCAGAGACTGCAACGCAGCACTTTACCAACTGAGCTAAATCCCAGCCCACCGAGGCACATAGTGCTTAATTTCCCATTCCCTGAATTCTAGATGGCACTCCTCAAACCCTGCACTGTTTCTGACAAGGTTTTTGAGTTCCCTAGGCCTTGCGTCAGCAATTCGTTCTCCCAACTCCTGTCACGTGTCTTTGTGTTTTCACCAGGTCAACTTTATATCATGCCCTATAACCACAGTAAGCCTTCTTTGCCTTCTCTACAGATTGATTCTACATCTTGAAACCCTATGAATAGTATTCCATTGTTGTGACCATAAGGACACGTTGGCTCCTCAGCCAAGTGATGTGCTACTATTTCATTTCCTTTCTTGGACAGTTGTTTTTCCTGGAGTTCCCAGTTGCCTTTCATTTTTTAGTTGCACCATTTGCCTTTATCACGTCCTCCTTTGCCCCCCACATCTAATTCCTCACCCAGTCAGCTATTCTATTTTTTTTTTCCCAGAGGCCTCCCCCAGATCCCTTATCATACTTTCCCAAGATGAACTGCCTTTCACCGAGAGCATTCTAAGATATGTTTGGCCTCATTCACTTGGATAATGAGAGGAAAACAAAAAGTTGGTAAACTTAGGAGTGAAAGAACTATTAGTTTATTTTTTCCCATCTTCAAGTAGTAGGAATTTAACTATAATCACTTGGGAGTGTCCTTCGCTGGGAGAAGGTGAGGTGGAAGTGGCAAAGTCACAGGCCAGCTGTAGGCACCTTTGGACCGACCACTCCAGCCCCGATCCAGGCAGGGCAGCTGGGTGTCTGAGTACCCCCCGGAGTGGAGGGAGGGTGGATGAGAGCCAAGCTTTTGAGCTCCTGAGGGAGACTGAGGACAAAGGGGAGTGAAGAAGGAGTAGGTTCACACCCAGGTGAGTGAGTGGCTAGGGAGAGTCCCAGGAACCTGTACACAGAGAACCCAGAGGCAGGGCAGGAACAGGTAAAAGTGGACAGGGCTCCCAGGGATGAGAGAGGTCAATGAGGTGACTTTGGGGACCTTCGAACCTCTCACCCAACTCATCCTGCCTGAAGCCTTTGGCGGCCCCTCTGGTGGGGAGTCACAAGAGGTCTACCAGGCCCATCTTCAGGAGGGTGGGGGGCCTGCCACCCTCCCCAACTGCTTCAGACCCTGAAGACGCCTCCCTCAGCAGCCTTCCAGTCAGGCTGGGGCACCCCTCATCTTCTCTACCCACCAGCACCTTCGTTGGGCAGGTTCTGTGCTGGGGTGCTGGGAAGTGGTGAAGAGTCCCAGGTCAGACTGTGCCCTTGAGCAGGGACCGTCACCCAGACCGTCGGCTAAGCAAGACCTTTTTTCGCCTTTTCGCCCGTTCTCGCCTGGACCACCGATGAGAAAACAACTCTCCTGCTCTCTCCCCAGGACCCTTGGTGAGGAAAGAACGCTCTCCCACCGGGACCATCAACAAGGAAAGAACCCACTCTGTCTGATCACCAACGAAGCAAGACTTGTCTCCTCCTGACCACCATGATCACCAACACAGGTGTTTGCCCCTGGAAGGCAAAAGCGCCTGAGGTTTTTCCTTTCCCCCATCGCCGCCAGTGTCCCTAGGGCCCCAGGAGTCCCCGCCCCTCACCCAAGAGTCCCGAGTGAATTGTGTTTAGTATTTGTGTGTGCGGTGGTACCACCGGACCGAACCTCTGGGCCGGACCAGGAGGCTCGTGCCCCACATAGAGTTGGCTGGTAGCTGAGGATCCCACCCCAGGAGGGCAGTGCTGGGACTGGGTGGGGAGAGGTGCAGTTTGGGGCAGGGACAGGGGTGGGGGGGATGGAGACGCTACGGAGAGGAAGAGAGCCCTGAAACCCCAACAGTGCGGAGGCAGCCACTGGAGGGGCTTCCGAGCGCTCTCTGCAGAAGGCTGGGTTTGTGTAAGGAGGGCATCCAGGTGCCCCAGCTCTGCCTGGCCTGCCGACTCAGGCCGGGCAGAGCAGGAGCAGGGCCAGGGTCCCCAGGCTCACTCCCACCCCTCACACCCCGCAGCGAGGCGGGGCCGGCAGATGGACAGCCGGCAGCTGGGGTCGGGGCGTCTGGCTGACACAAGCGCTCCGTCGCCACCCTCGGGACAAAGCGGGCGAGACAAAGGCGCGGCCAACACCTGTCGCTCTTGGCGCGGTGGCTGCTTTTCTCCACCAAAGCGGCTGCAGCTGCCAACTGTCACGGGCATCAAGTTACCGCGGCCAGACGGCAGCCTCGGCTGGGGGGTGCGGGGGATCGGGCGGGAGGGCACCGGGCGGGGTGAGGTGCAGAGGGGGCACGGGGTGCGGGGACAAGCAGAGGACTTGGAAGGGGGAGGCGGGGGGGGGTCCCCTGGTGTCAAAGAG
>VMDO01003355.1:0-98656 GCA_007922755.1 Pedetes capensis | reverse complement strand
CCCCGGACGTGGGCGTCAGCGGCAGGCTGCGGGGTCGGCCCGAGCCCGGACAGAACGCGGTGGGATCGCGGGGACTCCTCACCCCTCGGGCCCAGTTGGCCCCCGCCCTCGTGGGGCAACTACCCAACCCGGGGCCCAAGCTCGCTGCAGGTCCGGAGCCCGCGGCCATGGCTCTGGCTCTGCCCTCCCGGCGCCGGCGCTGGCCCGGGGTCGGGGTGCGCTCCGAGGCACCTTTGGTGAACCCAGAAACGGAGAGCGCCTGCCTGCGGGGGCGGTGGGAAGACGAGGGCGGGCGGGGAAGTGGAGGCGCAGGCGTAGGGACGGACGGACGGACGCGCCCGCTCGCGCCCAGGGCTCCGCAGAGGAGGGGCGACGCACCCCGCCAAGCGCCCCCGATCGCGGCCCGCTGGGTGCCGCCCGGGCCCGGGTGGCAGGCGGCCCCGCCCCGCCAGCTGCCAGCCGGCAGGGGCCGCGGGGCCTGACAAAGCGCGCGGCTGCCATTGGCTGCGGCGCGCCCAGCGGCCGGCGGCTCCAGGCCCGCACGGCCAATCGGCGCATTGAGATGCAAATAAGTTGCTATAAAAGGGGCGGGGCGCACGGGCCGGAAGACGCCGAGCTCCGAGCGAGGCGGTGCGTGTGCCGGCCTGTGCGCACCTGGCCTTGCGGACCATGGCTCCGCCCCTGGCGCCCGGCCGGGACCGTGCCGGCCGCGAGGAAGAGGAAGGCTGCCAGGCGCGAGGGGACCGCAAGGTGCGAGCGGGGGGCTCGGGCGGAGGGCGAGGGGAGGCTGCGCGGGCCCGGGCTCAGTGGCCCGCTTCCCACAGGCCCGGAAGCCCCTGGTGGAGAAGAAGCGGCGCGCGCGGATCAACGAGAGCCTGCAGGAGCTGCGGCTGCTGCTGGCCGGCGCCGAGGTGCGCGGGGCGGGCGCCGGGGACCGCGGGGTGGGGGGTCCCGGGGCGTGGGGCCCGGCTCACCGCGCTCCCCCCACCCGGCGCAGGTGCAGGCCAAGCTGGAGAACGCCGAGGTGCTGGAGCTGACAGTGAGGCGCGTGCAGGGCGCGCTGCGGGGCCGGGCGCGCGGTGAGTGGCGCGGGATCGGGGCGGGGCGCGTTCGCACGTCTTGCCTCTTCCCCGGATGGGGATGTCCCCTCCAGGCACCCCGGCCCTGTGCTCTGCGAGGATTTCCCTGGGAGCGGGGCAGCTCGCGTGTCCCCCTGGGGGGAGCGCGGCAGTGTCCGCTCATGTAGCGCGCGCGACTCTCCCTTCCCACCCCTGGGCGCAGAACGAGAACAGCTGCGGGCCGAGGCAAGCGAGCGCTTTGCTGCTGGCTACATCCAGTGCATGCACGAGGTGCACACGTTCGTGTCCACGTGCCAGGCCATCGATGCCACCGTCTCTGCTGAGCTCCTGAACCACCTGCTCGAGTCCATGCCGCTGCGTGAGGGTAGCAGCTTCCGCGATCTGCTGGGGGACGCCCTGGCCCGGCCACCTGGAGCCCCTGGACTGAGGGGCTGGCCCGCGGGCGGGGCCCCGGCGTCCCCACTGTCCAGCTCTCCAGGTCCCGGGGACGAGCTGTGCTCCGACCTGGAGGAGGTCCCCGAGGCTGAACTAAGTCGGGCAGCTGCTGAGGGGCTTGACTTGGTGCCCACCGCTCTGGGCAGCTTGACTGCGGCCCAGATAGCCCAGAGTGTCTGGAGGCCTTGGTGACCAGCACTAGCCGGGGACTTTGGGGGGGTGGGCTCAGCCTTCCCAAGCTCCACTCCTCCCTTGGGGGTCAGATGTGTTTGGCCCAGGGCCCAGGATGTCTCCCGGGTCTGCCCTGCCCCTCCTCCAGCAGATGGCTTGAGGGCAGCCCCTGAGGACCAGCCTGTCAGGCCCCAGCCCTGTTTCCTGGTCACTTCCATGGACCCTGCAGCTCTGGGTTAGGGGAGGAGGGAGTCACTGGCAGGAGGAAGACTCTGGAGAGCTACCGGGGCCGTCCCACGCTCCCCTGTCCTAGCCTTCCCAGGCACCCTGCAGGCCCTCCGGGGGGCAGGGATGACAAGAGGCGCTGAGCTTCTCAGGGACGTGCATTAGTGTCCTACGCAGGCTCACTCAGGCGGTGGCAGCCCTGGCCTGAACAGAGGCTTGCATTTGCCACTCGGGCCAGGAGACCAGGGGACACAGGTGCGTGCTGCAGCGTCACTCGGGGCTGCTCAGTGCACATCTTGCCTTTAGCACACTCGAGTTTGTGGATGATTGTCGTCAGATGCTCCAACTGAATTAAATAAAGGAGTCTGGAGTTGGTTGCGTGACGTGCTGGCATTCACGTGTCGGGAAGGAGCGCTGAACTAAGCACATCCTCTCCCGCATCCAGCGCTAGTGAGGTTCCTGTAAGACCTCTCCCCCTTTGTGAGCAAAGCGAGTGAGACCTCTCCATTGTTGGGCAGGTCCTCGGGCCTGGCCTGTCTCCCTGGGAATTATGCCTCCTGGAGGGTGCCATTGGCATGGGGCTTGTCTCCAAGGTGATGGAACGATAGGGAAATGGCCCATCCTTGTACCATTCTCCTGTTTATGGGCTTCCAGGAATAATAACACTAATACCTACCTGCCCGCCCTTTGGCTTGGAAGTGTACTTCAAAGGTCTGGCTTAGGATCCCTGAGCGCGACACAGGTGTCAGTCACTAGTGTTATTAGGCTGTCACTGTTTTTTTTTTTTTTTTTTGGTACTGGGTGTTGAACCCAGGGCCTTGCGCCTGCATGCTCTGCAAGTGCTGGACCACTGAGCTGCACCTCAGCCCATTTTTTTACTTTTTTATTTTTTATTTTATTTATTTATTTTTTTTGCGGTACTGGGAGTTGAACCCAGGGCCTTGAGCCTGCATGCTCTGCAAGTGCTGGACCACTGAGCTGCACCTCAGCCCATTTTTTTTTACATTTTGAGACAGGGTCTCGCTAAATTACACAGACTGCCTCTGGTCTCAAACTTGCGATCCTCCCGCCTCCGCCTCCCGAGCCGCTGGGATTACAGGCGTGCGCCACCGCGCCCGGCCATTTTTTTACTTTTTGAGACAGGGTCTTGCTAAGTTACACAGACTGCCTCTGGTCCCGAACTTGGGATCCTCCTGCCTCTGCCTCCGCCTCCCAAGCCACTGGAATTACAGGCATGCACCATCATGCCCAGCTACATTTTTTTTTTTTTTAATGCTAAGGGTTGAACCCGGGTCCTTGCATATGCTAGGCAAATGTTCTGCCATTGAGCTGCATCCCCAGCCCCTTATATATTTTTATTTGGAGACAGGGTCTCCATAAGTTTCACAAGCTGCCCCCTGTCTCCGCCTCCTGAGTAGCTGGAATGGGTTACAGTTGTGCGCCATTGTGCCCAGGTTGTTACTTGACAGAAAAATGGCTTCCCCTTAGTGCTGCTGACTGAACGTGCCATGGCCCTGGGCAGCTTGAACCTCAGGTCCTACTCAGCCCATGACTGAGGGTGATGGGCTGGGGCAGCGTGTAGATAGCACACAGTCACTGCACCGTTAGCCCCCTCCCACTCCAGGACCCCAACGCAGCTGTTGTCACTGAGCTGACAGCATCCAGGTAGGTTTCAATGTGTCTTTGCCTTAAGAGTGTCTTTCCCAAAAGCCCCCAGCAGGTCTTGGCCATAAGAGATACTACAGAGTTTGGGGATCATTCTGACTTCCTTGCACCTCAATCCTAGACCTCTGCCACGGGGCCATAACCAGATGCAGCCTAATCTTAGCAACTGAGGCTGCGCTGGGGAGCGATCCACAAGATGGCGCTGGAGGAATGGAAATGTCACTCCTGGGGATATTTTTATCACCCTAGACACACTGGCGGGGCTGGGATTTAGCTCAGTTGGTAGAATGCTGTGCTGCAGTCTCTGAGGTCCCGAGTTCAATTCCCAGCACCGCAAAAATGGGAGAAGGACCTGGCAATCCACTCCCAAGGCAATCCAAAACAGTCACGGCACCTAACAACAACAACAACAACAGACGCACTGGCAGTGGATATCCCCAAGGACACAGGTGGATAGCAGGCCCTTTTGTGGCTGCCAACAATAACCAGAGGCCACTGCAGGGACCTCTGGTGCCACTAGGAGAACATCAGGCAAGGACTTCTGGGTAGCCACATCCCTCGCACCGCATCCTCTCAGAGGCCGGGGAGCAAGGGCTCTGCCACACCTGCTCCCCTGCAAGGTGCAGGAGGCTGAGCTGGGGTAAAAGGGCTCTTAGGACTAGGACCTGCCTAAGGTCGGAAGCTGCTGGCCCAGAGCCAGCTTCTTCCCTCCTCCCCCAGTACTTGGCATGGGTCTTGTCTCCAAGGTAATGGCACGATAGGGAAATGGCCCATCCTTGTACCATTCTTGTGTTTATGGGCTTGGGGGTTGACCCTAAGGCCTCACCCATCCTTTGCAACTGCTCTGACACTGGGCTGCCCCTCCAGCTCATTTTTATCTTGAGACAGGGTCTTGCTAAATTACTCAGGCTGCTTCTGGCCTTGAATTTGTGATCCTCCTGTCTCCACTCTCGAGTTGCTGGATTACAGGCATCCGCTACCGCAAGCCCTCATTTGTCTGCCAGTTTGCCGTACTATGGGGGCTTATGTGTTGCTGTGATGCTGAAAATTATGCCATTGGTGTAAGATCACCCGTGGTGGACAGTTTTCAGCTGCGCCTCCAGACTAAAACAGACTAGGGAGAAGGACATGGCAGCCCACTCCTGAAACAATTAGCCATTGAAAACCCTGTGAATAGCAGAGAAACATTGTCAGATATAGTGCTGGAAAATGAACCCCCAGGTTGGAAGCCCCTCACAAGACACCTGGGGAAGATTTGCCTCCTCAAAGTAAACAAGCTTAATGACGAGAAGGGAGTAAAGCCCCAGGGACCCCCATTTGTTGATGTGGCAGGACTCAAAATAAGAAGGAACAGCTGTAAACATCCAATAACAACTGGAATGTGGAATGTACTTAGTATGAATCTAGGAAATTTAGAAATCATCAAAAAGGGGAATGAAGCACATAAACACTGACATTCTAGACATCAGGGAGCTAAAATGGACCAGCATGGGCCATTTTGAATCAGATGTTCTATAATCTATGATTATATGATCTACTATGCTGGGAATGACAGAGAAATGGGGTTGCCTTCATCATCAAAAAAGACATCTCAAGATCTGTCCTGATGTACAATGCTTTCAGTGATAGAATAGTATCCATACACCTACAAGGAAGGCCAGTTAATATGGCTATTACACACCCACCACTAAGGCCATAAATGAAGAAAGGGAAGATCTTTACCAGCTCCTGCAGTCTGAAGTCGATTGAACATGCAATCAGGATGCACCGGCTGGTTTAAAATCAGGAAAGATGTGCATCAGGGCTGTATCCTTTCACTGTACCCCTTCAATCTCTGCTGAGCAAATAATCCAAGAAGCTGTACTTTATGAAGAAGAATGTGACATCAAGACTGGAGGAAGACTCATTAGTAACCTGTGTTATGCAGATTACACAACTTTGCTTGCTGTAACTAAAGAGGATTTGAAACATCTACTGATGAAAATCAAAGAACATAGCTTCAGTATGGTTTGCACCTCAACACCAAGAAAACAAAAATCCTTGCAGCTGTAAGTAAGGAACTTCATAATAAATGGAGAAAAGATTGAGGGTGTCCAAGCCTTTGCCTTACTTTGCTCTACCTTCAAGAAATCAAATGACACATTGCATTGGGAAAATCTGTTGCAAAAGACCTCTTTAAAGTGTCAAAAGTAAAGACGTCACATTGAAGATGAAGGTGCATTCTGATTCATGCCATGGTATTTTCAATAGTAACATGTTTGTGAAGGCTGGATGTTGAATAAGAGAGACAGGAGAAGAACTGGTGCTTTTGAATTATTATGCTGGAGACAAATACTGAATATACGATGGACTGCCAAAAGCACCAACAGATCCATCCATCCTAGAAGAAGTGCAACCAAAGTGCTCCTTGGAAGCAAGGATGGCTAGACTGGGTCTTACATATTTTGGACATGGCAGGAGGGACTAGTCCCTGGAGAAGGATATCATGTTCGGGAGAGTGGCAGGTCAACGATAAAAAGGAAAACCCTCAACTAGGTGTATTGACACAGTGTCTGCAACAATGGGCTTAAACATAAAAATGATTGTGTGCCTGGCCCAGTGTTGGAGAACATTTCATTCTGTTGTGCATAGGGTCACCATGAGTAGGTCCTGACTCAAGGGCACCTAACAATAACCTCTACCGCAAGGGCAGCCTCTTCCTTCTCGGAAATGGAAATGGTGCCCAGTGCAGTGGCCACAGTCAGATTTAGGGTGAGGGCTGCTCTTGCCTGTGGCGCAGACTGGGGCCACCGGTTTCCCACTCTGCCAGATGAGTCTCCCACACTTCTCTCTAACAGCCCCTGAGACTCCCCCACAGCCTCCTTCTAGGTATTCCATGGCCTGGCATCATCCTTCCCTAAGAATTGCCCCTGCACCCCTAATCCCTGGCCCTCTGTATTTTCTACAGCAGCCACGTCAAATGTCCACGAGGTTGGTGGCTTAAAACCACGCACATTTATTACCTGATAGTTACACAGGTTAGGAGTCCACATAGGTTTCACTGGGCTCAAATTAAGGTGCTGGCAGACAGTGCTGTGTTCCTTTCTGGAAGCTTGAGGATAGCCCATTTTCTTTTTTTCTCACTTGAGAGGCCACCCACAATCCTGGGCTGGAGGGGACCCCTTTCACAGACTTCGTCAGCAGCAACATGTTGCATCTGTCTGACCATCACGTCGCCTGACTCTCCTCTCTGCCTCCTTCTTCTACTGAAGGACCCTTGTGATTGCACTGGGCCCACCTGATTTATCCAGGATAACCTCCCTGATCCCATGGTCATTAACCTAATCCATGATCATTATTTGCACAGTCTCCTTTCCTTCAAATCTTTTTTTTTATTTCAGTGTTGGGAATGGAAGCCAGGGTTTGCACATGCTAGGCAAGCATGCTACCCCTGAGCTACATCCCCAGCCCTTGTGGTCTCTTTTGCCTTGTAAAGTAACATATTTACAGGTTCTAAGGATCCGGATGTGGACCTGGGAGGGCGGGTAGTACCCCACCTGACACACTCACCTGCATTTTGGACCAGGCACTCTGCCTTCCATCGCAAGGCATCCTGGTGCCAGCTTTCCATGGGGACACTGGGTCTCACCCCTTCTTACATGCCCTCAGTGGCTCTGCTCTCTCCACTGCATCATTAATTTCTCCTCCCTTCTGGGTCATTCTTGGCAATCTACAAACAAGCTGTAATATCCCCATCCAGAAGAAGGGGAGATGCGCTGGGCGCGGGGGTGCACGGCTGTAATCCCAGCAGCTGGGGAGGCAGAGGCAGGAGGATCGCAAGTTCGAGGTCAGAGGCAGTCTGCGTAACTTAGCGAGACTCTGTCTCAAAAAGTAAAAAATGGGCTGGGGGCGCAACTCAGTGGTCCAGCACTTGCAGAGCATGCAGGCGTGAGGCCCTGGTCCAACCCTCAGTACCACCAAAAAAAAAAGAAGAAGGGGAGATAAAATTCCTTGGGCTTGTCTCTGCTCGACAGCAAAACTCCTTGAAAGCGTCATAGACACTCACCATCTCCATTTCCACGCCTCTCACTGGTCATTCCTCTCCAGTCATGTATTGTCCCACCCCTAACACCCTGTCCAGGTCTCCAGTGATGTCTCTGTCTCCCAATCCAGCATTCATATCTAAACTCACAACTTTCACAACCTCTCCTGGGCTGTCACTCCATCTAGAAACTTCTTTCAATCTCCAGAGCACCACACTCCCCACGGTCCTACCTCACTGACCATCAGCAGCCTCCTTGTGGGTGCCCCTGTCTGCTGACCTCAAAATGTGAGCATGTTGGTCCCAAGGCTCTGACCTCAGGCTTTGCTGTCCCCTACCCCCGCCCCTACCCCCAAATAGCTGCACCCATCCCTCTGGCCCATCCCCTATTCAGCCTGCTAGCTCCCCATAATCTTGTCCACTCAGTGATGTCAAACAGGCATCACAAACCTGCCACCACCTACATTGCTGCCTCTTGGCCTCAGATGCACTGGCGCTTCCTAGGGTGACATCAGCACCCCATTGATTTGGAAAAAAAAAATCTTCAAGTCACCTTCGATTTCTTTCTTTTCCTGTCATCCTGCTTCCAGTCAGCCTACCCATTAAGCACTACTTCTGGGTCCTATCTCCACTTATCTTCCTTGCCACCAGCGAATTCGAGGCCCCCTTGTGCTAGCCTGGGCGCCGTCGCAGGCTTCTGGCCCCCGCCCTAGTCCACTCCTGGCTGCTAACTACCGCCGTCAAGGATCCTCCTTTCCCCTCCCTCCGCTCCGCTCTCTGGCCTTTGCACAGGAGCCCAGACCGCTCAGTCTCACTCAGCTCCCTGTGCCCCTTGGAACTCGCCGGGGGATTTGGGGATGTGGGAGTCGGGGCTCCGCAGGCAGCTGGAGCCCGGAGCAGCTGGGCGCTCAAACGACCAGGCGCCCGAGAGGCTCGGAAAAGCTCGGGGATGCCAGGCAAGCTCGGAGGCGCTCGGACAAGCTCGGCGATTCTCAGACAAGCTCGGACTAGTTCGGACAAACTCGGAGACGCTCGGAAAAGCTCGAGAATGCTCAGACAAGCTCGGACAAGCTCGGAGATGTTCAGACAAACTCGGAGACGCTCGGAAATTCTCGGACAAGATCCGAGATGCTCAGCCAAGCTCGGACAAGCTCGGAGACGCTCGGGACAAGCTCGGGGATGCTCAGACAAACTCGGACAAGCTCGGAGATGCTCGGGTAAACTCAGAGACGCTCGGACTAGCTCCGACAAGGTCCGAGACGCTCGGAGAAAGATGGGCAGAACAACCCGGTCCCTGGCCACGCCAGGGCGCGTCCCTGCCCAGCCGCCGGCCCCCGCGGGGCTTCCTGGGAGACGCAGCTTCAACGGTGCCAGTGGCGCCCGAGGGGCTCCCACCGCCCGCGGGCTTCTTTCTCTCCTGCGTGCCTGGGACCGAGAGGAGGGCGGCGGCGCGGCGCCGTGCGTCCGGGGAAGCTGGCGGGACTGGCACGTGGGAACAGCGCCCCGCAGAGCAGGAGCTGCAGCCCGCAAGGGTTTCTGGAGGGAGGACCCGCCCGGCTCAGCGCGGAAAACCTGCTGTGCCCTGGGGTCCGGAGGTGGACTGACCAGACCCCTGCCGTGCCCTGGAGTCCGCCTTCTCTTGAGACCGGCCAGTGCACCCTGCCAGGGGCGGACACTGACACCCCCTGGGGGGGGGCCGGGGAGGCCTGGGCCTTGCCAGATTGTTAATGTCATCGCCTGGATTTGGCAGGAAGGGGGCGGGACGCGGTTTTGGCCCGTGGCCTCGGGGCCTTTGCCCCGCCTGGAAGCTCCCGGGGTGTTTCGCGCCCTCCCTGGAGACAGGCTCTCTGGCTGTGCTTGTCCGGCCCCTGGTTGCCATGTCATCCGTCTTCCTCTCCCCTCCGGGTCCTGCCCAACTTAACCCCAGAAAATCTTAACTGTGCCCTTGAACGTCTGAGTCAGCACCCACCGTGGACCCTGTCACTCCTCCCTGTTGAACACCAAAACCTTTCTCTCTCAACGACTGTGGCCGGGAAGCTTGTTATCACCCCGCGTTCCCGCCCCCCAACTCTTGCCTTCACAGTCAGGTTTCTTGGAAACAATATCCATTCTCCCGTTTTCATTCCCTCACCTCCTGCCTGCTCTTTGCAATGCCGCGGCAGAGCCGTGTCTGGTGCCATTCTATTGACGACGCTGGCCGAGTGCCCAGGGAGCACCTTGTTGCTGAGTAGACCCTTACATTCTCATCTAACCGAACGTGGCAGCATGTGACACTCTCGACTGCCTTGTGGGTTCTAAATTATCCTGCTACATTTTTTCTTTCTTTCTTTCTTTCTTTCTCAGTACTAGGGATTTAGCTCAGTTGGTAGAACGCTGCACTGCAGTCTCTGAGGTCCCGAGTTCAATTCCCAGCACCGCAAAAATGGGAGAAGGGCCTGGCAATCCACTCCCGAGGCAATCCCAAAGCACTCAGCCATTGAAAACCCTATGAGGGTGGCTATGAGTCAGATACCGACTCGACGGCACCTAACAACAACAACAACAAGGGATTGAACTCAGGGCCTCGCGTTTGCATCCTTTGCAAGTGCTGGAACACTGAGCTGCACCCCCAGCCCTTTTTTTTTTCTTCTTCTTCTTCTTTACTTTTTGAGACAGGGCCTCCCTTGGTCTTGAACTTGCGATACTCCTGGCTCCAACTCCCAAGCCACTGGGATTACAGGCTTGCACCACCTCATCCTGCTGCCTTTTCAGCCACTTGCAGAGCCCCTTCTCAGCTAGGCCTTAAGTACTATCTGCCCGCCCATTTCCTTCCAGGCCCTTTTATCTCTGGACCATAATCTGCATGATCTCCATAGCTTTGTCTAGGTGTTACTGACAACAAAATTTACTCCCAGCCTGCTGGTCTCTGGGGCGCTCCTCATATTTATCCAGATGCCCCTGGTCGTCGCCTCTCAGACATCACACATTCTTCAAACTCGGGTTCAGATCTGCAGTCTGCTTTCCGGAAAAATCTGCACCTCCTTTCGTGTTCTGGATCCCTGAGAGTGACGTGGCTGTCCCTCACTCGGCCAGAAACCCGACAGTCCAGAAAGACAGCTCCCTGAACACCTCCTTCAGCCCCGCTCTGCAGGAGCGTCCAGGAACTGTTGCTTCTGCCTCCCCTGTCCCTTCGCACCTATCCTGCTGCCGCTTTCCTGGCTCATGTTCCTGCAGCTCACCTGGAGAGTGGAGGTGGGGAGGTGGTCCTTCAGAAGACTGCCTCACACGCCAGCTTCTCAGCCTCAGCCCTGATGAACAAGCTATGGGCAGCCCAGTTCCCTTGTGGGCCAACTCAGAACTCCTTAGCTTTGCTGCCGAGCCCCTCCCCACCTTTTGTTCCCACCCCCTTTCCAAGCGTTTGCTTTGCCACATTGCGACTATCTGCTGTTCTCTGCTGGTCTTCGGGGCTGGCTCAGAGAGCACCTGCTGTGGGAAGCCTTCCCTGGGCCCTCATGGTTCTGTGTAGTTTGCTGTGTAGTTGCATCTCTCCCATGGCGTAGTTCAGACAGTTTACTTATTCATTCCACAATATTTATTGGATGCCGACTCATCAGTCAGGGCTGGGATTTAGCTCAGTTGGTAGAGGGCTGCGCTGCAGTCTCTGAGGTCCTGAGTTCAATTCCCAGCACTGCCAAAATGGGAGAAGGACCTGGCAATCCACTCCCAAGGCAATCCCGAAACAATCAGCCATTGAAAACCCTATGAGGGTCACTATGAGTGGGATACCGACTTGATGGCACCTAACAACAACAACTCATCAGTCATTCTATTTGCTAGAGACAAAACAATATTTCTATTCAAACTTGTAATGAGGGGAAAGAGAAAACAGGCAGTGTTTACATGCCTGGAAGAAGTATCAGTAAATTGAAGGCGATGGGAGTAAGATGGAAGGAAGCGGGGCGTGGTTTCTGAGAGGTTGGTCAGAGGCGGCCTCTCGGGCAGCCTTTATGAGAGCAAAGAGTAGAATGATGCCCCACGGGCACAGTGCCCCCCGCCAGAGGGCACCGTCACAGCTGACGAATCCACTGCGTGAGAAGCCAGCCAGCAGCCCTTGCGTTCAACTCCCATGAGCCACTTCAAACAGGCAACGGTGCCCCTCCCTCCTGGCTTGTCCCAGCGCCCCCCAACATGCCTCCATGCTTTAAGGGAGTCTCAGGTCCCATTAAAGAGTCCTGCCCACACTGGTTCTCAGCTGTGTGGAGCGGGTGGTCCCTTTCCATCCACAGCAGGGGCTGTCTCGGAGCACTGGAGGGAGAAACAGGACGGATGAATCTTGGTGAAACTTGAAACTGATGAATCTACCTTGACACGCCGCTATCACCCATAGTTTGCGTCAGGGCTGACGCTCAGTGTGGGTTTAGACAAGCACATGGTGACAAGCACCCCCCAGTGTAGTGCCATAAGACAGTTTCGCTGCCCTAAAAATCCTCCGTTCAGCCTGTTCACCTGTCTCCGCCCAGCCCTTACCAACCACCGATCATTTTGCCGTCTCCACAATTTTGCCCTTGCGGGGCTGTCGGGTAGAATTTTGTCATCCAAATTGTCAAAAGACTTTGTTCTATAGATTTCTGATGTGTGGTGTCTGTTTTTGTCCGGTTTGGTGGCCGTGTTTTGCTGCCGTTGTGGAAAGATTGGGGGAGCCGGCTCTCCTTCCTCTTGTGTTCCGGACAGTTCGAATCGCATTGGGGTGGCCCCGTCCCTGCAGCTCTGGACAAGTCCACTTGGAAGGCGTTGGGGCCTGGTGCTGCTGGGGGCTTCTTTGCATGTTTCTTGTCTCTTGATCCTTGCGTAGGCAATTTTCTTTCTTTCTTTCTTTCTTTTTTTCTTTTCTTTCTTTCTTTTTTTTTTTTTTTTTTTTTTTTTTTTTTTTTTTTTTTTTTTTTTTTTTTTTTTTTTTTTTTTTTTTTTTTTTTTTTTTTTTTTTTTTTTTGCAGTACTGGGGGTTGAACCCAGGACCTCGAGCTTGCATGCTCTGCAAGTGCTAGACCACTAAGCTGCAGCCTTAGCCCAGTTTTTCACTTTTTGAGACAGGGTCTCTCTAAGTTAATCAAACTGCCACTGGTCTTGAACTTGGGATCCTCCTCCCTCTGCCTCCCGAACCTCTGGGATTACAGGCGTGCATCATTGCGCCCGGCTATCTCTCTCTCTCTCTCTCTCTCTCTCTCTCTCTCTCTTTAAGACAAGGCCTCATTATGTTGGCCTCAAAGTGTTGTTGGCCAGGTTGGCCTCAGACTTGCCATCTTCCTGCTTCCACGTCTGGCTGAAAAAGCACTTTCTGTCTCTTCTCTGTTCCTGCCAAGTAATTCCTCCCTCCTTTTGTTCCCTCCCCTGCCTGGTCCTTTCCCACCTGAAACCTTGTCTCTCATCTGAATAATGGGCATCACAAGGGCACCTCCTTTGTTTTGAGGGCTGCATGAGACCCTCTGTGTTTCTCCCTGGTCACCCTTTCTCTTTCCTCTCTCCCTCTTAACCTCTTCCCCCCTTTCTCCTGGGCCTTTCCTGCCGCTGTCCTTGTTCCTTTCCTTCTTTGCCCTTTTCCAGCCTTCCTGGGCCTCAACCTCCCTCCCAGGAGAGCAGACAGGCTCCCCGGGCAGGTGGCACCCGCCCTCCCTCCATCCCCTGCATCCGCTGAGCCCCTCCTTACTGGGGCAGCACCTTGCCATGCCGAGAGAGGGCTGCAGACAGCCAGAGGATGCCCAGGGACACATGCCCAAGCCTGCCAGGGTGAGAGTTCTGGAGCAGTCAGGCCAGGCCACGTCTGGAGAAGAACCTGGGAGCCTGGTGCCTCTCCGTCCTGTTTCTCCCTCCAGTGCTCTGAGACAGCCCCTGCTGTGGATGGAAAGGGGCCACCCGCTCCACACAGCTGAGAACCAGTGTGAGCAGCATTCTTATTTTTATTTATTTATTTATTTTTTTGGTGGTACTGGGGGTTGAACCCAGGGCCTTGCACCTGCATGCTCTGTAAGTGCTGGACCACTGAGCTGCACCCCCAGCCCTTTTTTTTGTTTGTTTGTTTGTTTGTTTTTGTTTTTGAGACAGGGTCTCGCTAAGTTACGCAGGCTGCCTCTTGTCTCGAACTTGTGATCCTTCTGCTTCTGCCTCCCGAACCGCTGGGATTACAGGCGTGCGCCACCGTGCCCGGCTGGCAGGACTCTTTAATGGGACCTGAGACTTCCCTGAAGCACCGGGGCGTGGTGGGGGACGCTGGGACCAGCCAGGAGGGAGGGGCACCATTGCCTGTTTGAAGTGGCTCATGGGAGTTGAACGCGAGGGCTGCTGGCTGGCTTCTCATGCAGCGGATCCACCGTCCCGCTGGCCCCGGCTCTGGCTCTTTGTCTGTCTTCTGGCTTTACCTTGGCTCAAGTTCTGTCCACCCCAACCCCTGGGCCCTGGGACTTCTGGAGGCCTGGCAGTCCCTGTGCTCCACAAGAGCTGACAAGATGTGGCCTCGCTGAGCCTTACACAGGCCCTGGAGAAGGAGACCCTACTTAGAGCCACTGCGAACAGATCCTGGGGCAGCCTGGGGACCGTGCAACCTGGAGGAGTTTCAGCGGGAAACCTGGCCAACTCCTGGGAAGCAGGGCCTCCGCCTCAAGGAGAACGTGGTTTCCAAGGGGACAATACTTCCTGTCACTAGTGTGGAGAACAGAAGGCTAGGACAGAGCAGTGAGGAGGGCAAGGGCTTAAGGAAAAGGCGAGATGACCTCTGAGAGGCAAGGCCTGAGGATGGCTGCCTGGAGGAGGTAGCACGGGAGTCCGACAGGACCTGGAGATTGGAAGATGGCAGAGGAAGGGAGCTTGCCTTTCAGATCCCAGAGTGTTGGGGATTTTCAAAATGCACCCCATAACTAGGGTCCCTCATACTAGCCTGAGGAACTGACCTTCAGCTGACCCCAGGGCCACATTCCACTCACTCACTCCTACCCCTCCCATCGAGTGAGCAAAGATGGCCCCTCACCAGCCTGATCAGCCTCAACCACCTCAACTTTGATTGGCTACCCCTAGCATCTCATTTGCCTACAGCGGTAGCCCTGTGGCATCTGATCCTGTCAGATCTCGGAAGCTAAGCAGGGTTGGGCCTGGTTAGTACCTGGATGGGAGACCACCTGGGAACACCAGAAGCTGTAGGCTTGGGAGAAGGACCTGGCAACCCCCTCCCAAAAATCAATCTGCCATTGAAAACCCTATGAGAAGCAGAGAAGCACTGACAATAGTGTTTCCCCTGTTGTACAGAGGGTCGCTATGAGTCGGATACCGACTCAACGGCACCTAACAACAACAACAAGCATCTCAGTTAAATAACTGCCCCTACCTGGCAGGTATGACAGTTTACCTGCTGTACCTGTCAGGAATGAGCCCTGATTGGCTATCCCCAGTACTCGCCCCACTCCGGGACCTTATAATAAGCAGGGCTCCCAGACCCCCTTCACCCCCACGACCATTCTCCGTCCTTCACCTGCTGTCCGGATCCCATCACCTCGAGCCAGTGCTCCCCAATCCAGCAGAAGATCTCCAAGCAAGCCGACGCGTCAAGACCAGGGGCCCCGAAGCGCCGAAGACTACAAGCAAAGCACAAAGAGCCTCCCAATTCCTCCCATCCTTGGGAAGGAGGGAGGCAGAGAAGGCGAGCTGTGAGAGTCAAGACCACCGGCCCTCCAGCCCAGTGGAACACCAATTGCTTGTAGCTGTGCCTTTAAGGCTGAGCTATACCATCAGTTAGCCTGCAGCGTTCTATGCTGCAGGCTTAGAGCTAGCACTTGAGCACTTGACAGGGGCTGCTTGCTGGTTGCAGCCCACTTGGGGAGTAACCCAATAAACTTTCCCGCAGAAGGTCTCCCGAGGTCCTTCTCTGGCACCTCTGGCCACCACACCAGCCTGGTCCAGTGGGTCCCCGATACCCACTTGGTGTCAGGGCAAGGCTCTAACCTCTGCTGGGCCTGAGCCAAAACCTGACAGCAGAGGTTGGTCACCATGCTTCTTAGTTTAACTCGGGAATCTCCTATGAATTCCTGAAGTAAAGTAGTCCCATCCACGGAAGGCAAATGAGTCATGAAGGGTGGGGTAAAGCTCTGGGGCCTTCTCCTTAAAGGAGATCTAGCCATGTTTTGGGAGGCTCAGCCCTGGAGGCTCCTCCAGCTCCCGTCTCTCCTGCTTCTTTCCCTCTGGACATAGAGCCTTCAAGAGTCCAGATCTCACTTCTCACCAACTTCCTGGGCAGCAGCTTTTTGCTGTTAACTGAAGGTTTGTCAGGTTCCATCCCATCCAGCCACACTCCTTGGCCACCCTGGGCTGGGGCTAGGGACAGAGGCAGAGGAAGGAAGGATCATGGTGCCTACAAGGGTGCACCCTACTAGCCGGGTGCAGTGGCACACGCCTGTAATCCCAGTGGCTTGGGAGGCGGAGGCAGGAGGATCGCAAGGTCAAGACCAGGGGCAGTCTACATAACTTAGTGAGACCCTGTCTCAAAAAGTAAAAAAAAAAAAAAAAAAAAAGGGCTGGGGGTGCAGCTCAGTGGTCCAGCACTTGCGGAGCATGCAGGTGTGAGGCCCTGGGTTCAACTTCCAGTACTGAAAAAAAAAAAAGGTGCACCCTACTCTGTAGACTTCCAACCCTGGAGGAGAACATAGATAACAGAGTTACCTATTGCTGTGTAACAAGTTACCCCACAACTTAGCAGCTGAAAAGAAGCATTATTTCCCAGGTTCGTCCATCAGGAATCCAAGTGGCTCAGTGCACACCTCTGCCTGGAGGTGTCACACGAGACTGCAGTCAGGGTGTGGGGATGTGGTCTCATGCAAAGGCTCAGCAGGGAGGATGTGCCACTAAGCTTGGCCTTGTTGGCAGGGCTGGGTGTGCAGCTCAGTGGTCCAGCACTTGCAGAGCATGCAAGCCCGAGACCCTGGGTTCAACCCCCAGTACTGGGGAAAAAAAAAAAAACCAGTTTGAAGCCATGTGTGGCAGCAAATGCCTATATTCCCAGTACTTGGCAGGCTGAGGCAGGAGGATTATGAGTTTGAGACCAGCCTGGGCCACACAGCAAGACCCTGTCTCAAAAAAGAAAAGAAAAAAAGGTGTTTGAGTTATTGAAAAAGTTTTGGAAATAGTAGTGTTGACCGCACAACATTTTGAAGGCACTTAGTGCCATTGAATTGTACCCTTCAAATGGATAAACTAGTATGTTTGCTATTATGTAGATTTTATCACAAATAGTATGGAGAATATTGACTTAAGTTGAATATAAACATACTTTGTTGTTGTTGTTGTTAGGTGCCATCGAGTCAGTATCCGACTCATAGGGACCCTCATAGGGTTTTCAATGGCTGACGTTTCTCATCCTTGGGCATATCCCCACAGAAATGAGCCCTTGTGGTCACCAAAAACCTTATATGAGATATTCACAGCAGCACTGTTTGGAATAGCCCCAGACTGGCCAGAGCTCAAACTTCACCAACTGAGAATGGACAAATAAGTAATGACACATCTAGATAAATGTTTATTTTAACAATTGCAGATGAATTTCACAATGTTGAGGGGAAGAAGTCAGAATTGAAACACCACATATGAATTCCATTCATATGGAATTCAAACTCAGGTAAACTTAGTGGCAGAGTACTAACTATGACTTCCTTGGGGCATCATGTTGGTAGTGGCTTTAGGGTACACACAATGCTCTGGATTTTGATACGGATGGTTGTTACATGGGTATACTTACTTTAGGAAAATTCATTCCTCTGTACACTTAATAATTTGTGCATTTTTCTGTAAGTATATTGTTTGAATTCAATACAAAGTTTACTAATTACATACCCATTGGAATGGCCAAAATCCAGAACACCGACACCACCAAATGCTAGTAAGGATAAGGAGCCACAGGAACTCTTTTACTGCTGGCGGGAATGCAAAATGGGACCGCCATTTGGAATACAGTTTGGTGATTTCTTGCAAAACTAAATATACTCTTGGCACCCCTTTGTACTCACCCTTGCTTGCTCTGAAGCATGGGCTACTATCTCTTATGCTTTATCTAATAAACTTCAAACTGCTTCAGTCTCAGAAAAGAAAGAAAAGAAAGACAGACAGACAGACAACTAAACACACTCTCACCGTATAGTCAACAAATGTGCTTGTTAAGATTTGGATCTGAATGTCCCCGAAAGCTCATATATTTGAACATTTAGTCTGCAGTCGGTAGTGCTATTTGTGGAGCCTATGGGAACTCTGGGAGCCTTGTGGAAGCAGCTTTGTGGAAGCAGCTCACTGTGGGGGCAGGACTTTGGAGGTTTTACCTGGAGGCCTGGTTCAGGTAACTGGCTCTGCTTCCTGATGTCAAAAGTGTGGGGTTCTCTGCTATGGGCCCTGCCTCCTGCTGCTGCCGTGCCTGTCCTGCTGCCATGCTGAGCTGTGATCCTCTAACCAGGAACCCCACTAAGTATCTCTTTCTCTGCATAAGTTTGCCTTGGTTGGTTTCTCTGCCACAGAGATGGCAAGCTGATTGACACAGTACCCGTCTGTATTTACCCAAAGGAGTTAAACGCTTATGTCCACACAAAAATCTGTCCGTGGATGTTGGGATGGTTAATCTTGATTATCCACTCTATTTTGCCCTGGCCCTTTCTTGTTAATGCTGTGCTCTGCTGCCTGGTGGCCAGGAGGTGAAGAAGCTCCTCTGCCACACGTTTCTACAACCAGGACATTCTGCTGAAGCACATGGGGCCAAGCAACCACGGACTATGGCACTTACTTGAGATTGCCCAAACTTGGAATCAACCAAGATGTCTCTCAGCAGATGAATGGATAAACTGTGGTGTGTCCAGATAATGGAGTACCATTCAACTCTACAAAGAAATGAGCTGGCCAGGTGCAGTGGTGCACACCTATAATCCCAGTAAATTGGGAGGCGGAGGAAGGAGGATTACAAGTTTGAGGCCGGAGGCAGCCTGTGTAACTTAGCGAGATCCTGCCTCAAGATAAAAAATTTTAAAAAGGAGGGTAGGGGTGCAGCTCAGTGGTAGAGTACTTGCAAAGTATGCTCTAGCCCCTGGGTTCAACCCCCCGGTATCACTAAAGAAACAAACAAGTCAATAAATAAGACAAACAGCTTTCAAAACCTGAAAACATGCGGAGGATATTTAAATGTGTTTATTATGCGTTAGCAGCCTGCTAGGGTGTGGATGTGGTTTGTCACCAGCAAAACTCATGCTGAGGCTTGGTTCCCAACATAACAATATGAAGAGGTGGTGAGGCCTTTAAGAGGTAATTGGGGTCATGGGGAATCCATGCTCATGAAGGGATTAATGTAGTTTCCATGAGTGGGGTTCCTTACCTTGAGCATGGGTTGCTAATGAAACAAGTCATCCTCGTCTCCTTTTCCTTCTCTGTCCACTCCACAAAGATGTGCTCCTCTTGTTTGTGCCATCTTCCTTTCTGCTTCTCCAGGCAATGAAGCCCTTTCCAAAAGCTGAGGAGATGCCAGGACCACGCTCATGGGCCTCCAGAACTCTGTGCTAAATAAACCTATTTTTTTGTTTGTTTGCTTGCTTGCTTTTTGGTTTTTGGAAGCAGGGTCTCACTGTGTAGCATAGGCTGGATTTAGAATTCACTGTGTAGACCAGGCTGGTGTCAAACTCTCATGGATCCTCCTGCTTCAGCCTCCCAAATACTGAGGTTACAAGTGTGCACCACCCCATCTGGCTATTAAAACCTCTTTTCTTTATAAATTTCGCAGATTCAAGTATTTTGTTACAGCAACACAAACTAACACAAAGGCAATTTGAAAAGGTTATATGTGATTCCAAATACATGGTGCTCTGGAAAGGCAAAACTATGGAGACAGTAACAGATCAGTGGTTGTCAGGGCATAACGGGAAGTGAGGGATGCACAGGCAGAGCATGGGTGATTTTTAGGACAATGGGAATACTATACAGGTCATTATGATGTTGCTACATGTCTTTATACATTTGTCCAAATCCATAGAATGTCTAACAGCATCAAAAAATGGGTCCTCTGGAAGCCACTCTCAGTTCCTCGCTGTGGGGTTTTCTCCACACTGCAGCTCACACATGGCAGCTCGCTTCTCCAAAACCAGCTAGGAAGACAGTCTCCTAGCAGGGTGGGTGTCACAAACCTGTGTAAAGGAATCACATACACGTTTGCTGGATTCTATTGGCCTGAGCAAGTCACAGGTCCTGTTTACCTTCAAAAGAAGGGGACCAGATAGGGGTTGAATACTAGGAGATGGTGCCCTTGGGAACCATCTTAGAGTGCTTTCCAGGGAGCATCTGGAGTGGGACAGAGGGAGGTGTCAACCCTGGATGGGAAACAGACTGAAGGAGAGGGTGGGAAGTAGAGAAAATGGATTGGATCAAGGACTTGTTGAGGCGCTTCTAAGTCAGCCAGGCGCTACCACACAGGGACTTATTGGAAGCCATAGATCTGGAGACAACAGGAACTGTAAATTAACAAATGATGTCCACATGGGTGGTAATTCAAACCAGATGTGGCTGAGATTACCAAAGGAATAAAATGAGGATTCAGAATAAGTCTTAAAGAATTCCTTCCGTTATTAGCCAGAAAGAAGTTGAGCCTATGGGCGACAGAGATGGAGCAGCCAGAGGTGTAAGACTATGAGTGCGTATGTCCCCCATACAAAGGGGAAGAGAGGCCAAGTGGCAGATACTGTTGAGAAAGGTCAGCTCCATTTGGCATGCATGGGAAGTCATTGGTAAGCTTTCCATGGGTTTTTTCGGAAACAGGACGAGGTGAAGCTAAGCAGGGCCTGAGGAGTGGAAGGTGAGAACTTGGAGAACAAGTGCTGTTATTGCAGAGTACTTGGCAGTAAGGAAGGAGGTGATGCAGCTGCGCAAGTGAGGCGTAAGCAGTGAAGGTTTCAAACAGTGGCCGTCAGCAACCAGGAAAACTAGCGGCCTGGACTTGGCGGGGCCATGTGCAAGATCTATGGCCAGGAAGCACCAGGAACACACCTTCAGTTGGACAATAGCATTTGTTTTTAGTTGCATGGCGAGGCAGGTAAGGAGATGTGGGAAAGAACTTGTAAGATTTGTATTAGTTGATTTTGGGAACGTTTAAGGAAGCAGTGCTTTGCTCTGGATTGGATGTCAGGAAGAGCAAGTAATTTCATGACTGGATGTCTTGATCTTTTCTACGCAGCAGGGAGACTGGACAAAGGCTTAATCTGCAGCTGAGACAGGGGATGTCTGGTAGTGTTGTGGTTTGGACAGTGTCAGGTTCTGCCTGTGTTATTTACTGAGTGACCTTTCTTTTTCTTTTCCGTTTCTTTTTTTATCTCGATCTGCATAACAGTCTGACGTCGATGTCGCATAAAGTAGTTCAAGTTCAGACGGTCCAGTTGAGTGCCAGGCCAGCTTCTGCCTTTGGATGCTCTTCCTTCTCAGTCGCAGGGTGAGAACATCAGGAGAAGCGGACCGGTGCAGGAGGCCCAGGGAGGCCTCCGTTCCCTTCAGCTTCTCACGGGGTTTTCGCCCTGAGCTTCGATTTCTCAGCGTCTAGAACGAACCAGGGCTGGGATTTAGCTCAGTTGGTAGAGCGCTGTGCTACAGGCTCTGAGGATCCGAGTTCAATTCCCAGCACCGCAAAAATGGGAGAAGGACCTGGCAATCCACTCCCAAGGCAATCCCGAAGCACTCAGCCATTGAAAACCCTATGAGGGTCGCTATGAGTCGGATACCGACTCGACGGCACCTAACAACAACAACAACAACAGAACGAACCAGGGGTGGAGACAGGCCGCGGCGGCGATGCCAAAGTTCCACAGAGCCCTGGTGGAGATCAGGGTCGAAGGAGTTGCCCCTGCGCGCACGCGCCCCTTTCCGAACTGGGCTTGTCCGCCACGAACTGAAGAAACCAGACGCCAACGCCAAGGGAGCCCAGCAGAGGCGCCGCCCCGGAGCCCGCCTGGAGCCCGCCGGAGTGCCAGCACGCATGCGCCTCCCCAGTAGAGCCAGTACGCATGCGCCCGCCCCCCTCCCCGCGCGCGGCACTCTGGGTCCGCGGCCACGCCGCGCGCCGATTGGCGGCGCACGCGGTGACTGACGGCGCCGCCGCCGCCGCCGCCGCCGCCGGGGTGTGGAGCGGGGCCGCTGCTCGGCTGCGCGTCCGCCGCCACCCAGCCTCCGCCATGGACCTGTTCGGGGACCTGCCCGAGCCCGAGCGCGCGCCGCGCCCGGCAGCCGGTAAGCGGCGCGGCGAAGGAGGGCGGCGGCCTGAGGCGGCGGCCGGGGCCCGCGCCTGCCGCCCGCTCGCCCGCTCGCAGGCCGCGCGCCTCCGCCATCTTCGCCGCGCAGGAGGACCGGCCGCCCGCGGCCCCCGGCCAGGCGCAGCCGTGCCGCGACCCCGCCGCCCCGCGCCGTGCGTCCTGGAGGCAGGCGGCAGCGCGTGCGCCCGAGGCCGGCGTCGCTGGCGGGCCCCGGCCGCGCCGCGCGGGGCTGCGGGAGGCTCCTGGGCCCCGCGGCGGCGGCCGAGTCTCCCCGGGGCCGGAAGCCGCTCCGCGGGCGCCCCACGCGGAGGGGCAGCGGGCGCGGGACCCGGACCGGGGCGGCCTCCCGCGCGGGGCGCCGCGGCCGAAACCGCCGGTCGGAAACGCGTCGGGCGCCCAGGCCCAGCTCCGCCCAGGCCGGGACCCCGTGCGAGGCGCGCGCGAGGGCACCGTGTGCGGGCGACGGCGCGACGGACGGGCGGCGCCGGCTCTCGCGTGCCGTCCCAAAGTCTCCCCTGGTCCTTGCGCTGTGTGTGGCGCCGGTTCTTCCCCGTGGGCCCTGCGTGCGAGGCCTTGGTCGCTCCCTTCGTAGCCAGCCGTAGGGGCGGTGCGCGCGGCTCTGCAGGCTGCCGGCCTGTCGGTGGAACGGAGCTAACACCCGACAGTGCGGGGGACAGAGTTTGGGTTCCCGGATGTGCCTGCACACTTGGCCTTTTTCAGTCTCTAGTAGTACTTCCTCCTGGAAACTAACTTGGGAACGCTCTCAGAGGAGGGCCCTCTCGACGGGGCCCCAACCTGACCACTCGGTCTTACAAGTTGGCGCTTGTCCACCTGCCCCCAGATACAGTGGGGAGGACACATCTTGCTACTTTGTTCTACTTTCAGCTTCTAAGCCGGGCTGACGGGGTTGCAGGGGCGCATGTGGTGCTTAAGCTTCTCTTCCCCTGAGAGTACTTTAGTGAACTGACACCTCCCAGCCAGGAGGATGACACTGCCACAGTGTGTTTTTAAAAACAGCTGTAAAGCAAGCCATGCCTTCAGAAATTGTAGGTGACAGGAAGCTGAGAGAGTTAAGTAGTGAAGTGAGCGACAGAATTGGGATCCAGAGTTATCCTGACAGGCAGTTAAAACCAGCAAGATGAGCTGGGCACACTGGCACACACCTGTAATCCCAACACTCAGGAGGCAGAGGCAGGAGGATCATGAGTTCGAGGCCAGCCTGGGCTACATGATGATACCCTGTTACCAGAACAAAACAAAACCAAGATGTGATTTGATAGATTTAAAAATCATTTAAAACAGACAAGAATCAAGTTTCCCATTCTTGTGAAAATACTTTGATTTAAGTTTTTTTTTTTTTTAACATATTATGCTTTGAGTAAATCAATTGATTGCTACAGGAGATGGAAGGATGAGGTTAAACTACAGTATGACCTTCACACAGGATATGCCAGTGCCACAAATTTCTCAGTTAATGCAAGGATCTTCACAGTCCTCACAACGAGTTGTGTAAGAATGTGATCAGGCTGTTGGTTTCAAGTCTAGCTCTTTACTTACTAGCCCTGTGACTTCTGTGGCTGCATCTGTAAAGCAAGTGACACTTCATACTACCATTGTGTGGATTAGAGAGTGTAGAGGGCTGAAGTTTAGTTCCTTTGGTAGAGAGGTGCTCGACACTCTCTGAGGACCCGGGTTCGATACCCAGCATTGCACAGATGGTTGAAGGATGAGACTTTCTACTCCCGAAGCAATCCCAAAACAGCCATCGAAAACCCTATGAGGGACCTGAGTCTACGGCACGTAACAACAACAAAGTGTGTAGGGGAACACATAACCCTGAGGGAGCACATAGTCAGTAGTTATTTTTGCCATTATTGTATGCGCTGTTAACTTTAAAAGGGAGACATGCAGTGGATTTTGTAAAAGTGCTAAGTGTCCGGAGGTAAAAGACAGTACACTGCTCTGGTCACATCAAGTGCATTATGTTCTTTTGGTTTTGTTTTCATATCACAACTAACATTCCTTCCTACAAGACTTAAATTTTTATCCTCTAGAAAGAGAATGTAGACGAGTTCATTAAATATTTTTAGATGTTGAACTAAATTAGTTGTTTCCATTCTAGCACTTCAAAGTTTTTGATTGCTGAGTAAATCAGATTTTTTGAAGATTAATCTTTTACCTAAAAGGAGAATTATGTTTGTTTACATCAGACAGAAATGGAACTTTTCTTTTTCATACCCATAAAAATGCTGAGTTGAAGTTGCTTTGATGGTAACTTGGTTTCAGTTTTATAGAGTGGTTCTCTTATTTGGTTGTTACACCGCACATTTAAAACTGATGGTCACATTATGGGTGTTAGTTCCTCGGTAGAGCACTGCTTAGCATGAGTGGTCCTGGGTTCAATCTCCAACATTCCAAACAAACACACCAAAAAAAAAACCTAATGGCTAGCTGTCAAGGAATATTTCCTTGGCAGACTGCTTTAAAAATATTTATTTAAGACTAGTGTGGTGATACGTGCTTGTAATCCCAGTCCTTGGGAGGCTGAGGCAGGAGGATCAACTAGTTTGAGGACCAACCTGGGCTATATAGTGAGATGCTGTCTAAAAATACAAAAATAAAACAAAAAACTACTTTAAAAAATCAGAGATGTAAACAAGTAAAGGTTAAGCTATTAGGAGACGTTATAAAAATTATAAAACTTTGGGTGAAGAAAATTTCGTCATAAATCAAAATGAATTTGTAAAAATTTAAACTTTCAGCAAGACAAAAGATAGTACAAAGGCAAAAGACAGACTGAGACATGATTACAGTATATATTACTAAGGGTCGATATATATCATAAGTGAAAGATTCTCACAATAAGAAAAAGACAGCCCAGTAAAAAAACAGTGAAAGATTGTATCGTGACTCTCCTTAGAAGAAGGAGTGCAGCTTCCATAGTCACGGAGGAAAGGAGTGTCATAGCACTGACGTACCACGTTCCTCCACTCACAGATGAGCAAAAATTAGTGGTATTGGTGAAGGTGTAGAGAAGTGGACTTTTTCATAAAGTGTGATGGGAGTAGAAATTACTGCAACTTTTAGGGGAACAAGTTTTGGTTTCTGTCAAATTACTCATACCCTTTGACCAGCAGTCTAGGGGATTAAATAAGAATATGTTGTTGTTGTTGTTGTTAGGTGCCGTCGAGTCGGTATCCGACTCATAGCAACCCTCATAGGGTTTTCAATGGCTGACTGTTTCGGGATTGCCTTGGGAGTGGATTGCCAGGCCCTTCTCCCATTTTTGCAGTGCTGGGAATCGAGCTCGGGACCTCAGAGACTGCAGTGCAGCGCTCTATCAACTGAGCTAAATCCCAGCCCCAAATAAGAATATACGTGTAAGATTTTCTTATTGTGGCATTGTCGTGTGAGGAACTGAAAACAGCCTGAATGCCCATCGGTACAGGAGTGAGAGAAATGAGTGAAGATGCTTCCCATGTAGAATAGTATATAGTCATTGGGGGAATGAATTAGACTCAGGTGTGTGGCCTGGAGCATGCTCTGATAGGTTATGTGAATGATATATGTGGAATTATTGTGTGGAGTTTGTTTCTACTTTTTAAAAGTTAAAATACATATGTCCATGAGCATGGAGGACAGTAGAGAGTATACATTAAAATATTACTGTGGTTGAAAATTAGGCGGGAGCCAGCCTCACCCTGTAAGAGAAAGGGAGGGAGGGAGGGAGGAGGAAGGGGGGGCATCTTTGTTACTTTTGTTGGGAAACAATTCAGGTATAAAGAAACAATGTACGTAAAAAATTTTTAGGATCTCTTTATTTTATTTTATTTATTTATTTATTTTTGGTACCCAGGGTTGAACCCAGGCCTTGCACTTGCGTGCTTTGCAAGTGCTGGACCCTTGAGCTGCGCCCTCAGCCCATTTTCTTACTTTTTTTTGAAACAGGGTCTCCCTAAGTTACGTAGACTGCCTCTGGTCTGGAACTTGCGATTCTCCTGCCTCCGCCATCCAAGCTGTTGGGATTACAGGCGTGCGCCACTGCGCCTGGTGGATCTCTTTATTTTTTTGCACGCAGCAACCTATTAGGTGTTGTAGAGTCATGTCCAACTCATAGCAACCCTCTGTACAACAGAACGAAACACTACTTGACACTGTGCCATGTCCGGCACTATTGTCAATGCTTCTCTGTTATTCACAAGGTTTTCAATGGCTGATGGTTTCTGGAGTGGGCTGCTGGGTCCTTCTCCCAAGCCTACAGCACTCAGTATTCCCAGGTGGTCTCCCATCTAAGTACTAACCAAGCCTGACCCTGCTCAGCTTCTTAGATCTGACAGGATTGGACTCCAGGGTCGTATGGCTGTAGACCGGCAACCTGTAACTCACCTGAATGTGATCAACCCAGGCATATCTTTCTCACCATAATGTGTAACGCCCAGTAGACTTAGCATCAGAATGTAGATAATGGGGGGAAAAAACTAGGCGAAACAAACTGTAATGAAATAAACATCTTCAGTCTTGTTTTCTGTTTAGTGTTACATTTAGAACTGGATAAGGGGGCTCTTCCAAAGTTTTGGGCTGAAGTCACACTTTATCCAGTGATAGTTACCTCCACTACCTTGAATAATGCTTTGAATTTATTTTTATCGAAAATAGAATGTAAGGTTTCGGCTAATAAGAAATTTCCTCACATAGCATTTATGACTTTACGACTGTTTGTGTTTTAAAGAATCCAGATGGACATTTCTGGTTTGAGCGATTTGACCATACCAAAAGTACTTCAGAGATCTTGTAACGTCTCCAGGTTACCATTGTAGAGTTGTCATAAGAATAAGGTGAGATGGTCTTTGTAAAGCTCCTAGAAAAGTTCTCATGTGTAGCTGGGTGCAGTGGCACACATCTGTAATCCCAGCAAGTTGGATGACTGAGGCAGGAGGATTACCATTTTGAGGCCAGAGGCAGCCTGTGTAATTTAGACCTTGTCTCAAAATAAAAAATAAAAATGGTTATGGGTGCAGCTCAGTGGTAGAGTCCTTGCAAAGCATGCCTGAGGCCCTGGGTTGAACCCCCAAGTACAGGAAGGAAAGAGAAGGGGAGGGGAAGGCGGAAGGGGAGGGACAGGACAGGAAGCTCCTGTGTGTATGCGCACACCTCCTGGGCTTGAATCCTTTCTGCTCTTCAAGGCTCGCTCATCTTGGCCAGGTATTTGACCTTAGTGCCTCAGTTTCCTCATCAGTAAATAACAGTAGCAGTGCCTACCTTACAAGATTATTGTAACAATTAAAATATTTAGAGCCCCAAGTATAGTGGCTTACAAGCAGTAAATGAATCATTTTTAAAAGCCTTTCTCAGTTGTGGTCAACAAAGCATAAAGTAATCTCACTGCGTTTAACTGAAGTACCTCTAATATTCTAGAGTAAGAAAGAAAGAGATAGGCCGTTCTCTGGTGATGGTGCTTAGTTCCCACACTGTCTTAGTGTTGCGGCTGAAGAATGGGGGCAGGCTAGCACTAAGCAGGAAATTGTACTGTGAGGAGGCCTATAAGAACTAAAGATCAATTTATTACCTGGGTAACAGCCTGCCCTCATGGGAGAGTGGCAGTGGAAAGACTATATTTAGATAAGTGGTTAATTAAAAAGTTAAAATCTGTTGTGGCACAAGTGGGAGAGGTGGTTGCTTTCTCAGTTGGCCTCTTGTACTGTACACTCCCCTACCCTAAGACTCTTGGTCCTGTAGTGCCTTCATTCTACTGGATGCAGTCTCACCGTGCTGGATCAGTATGTGCAGTTTCGAGTCTGTTAGGAGGATGGGCATTTTGATTGTTAGACCAACATAGTTACGGTTCCTCTTGTCAGTGACCTGCTAGAATACAGCGGTACCCAACTGCAGTTCATTCTGGAAGGCTGGTCGAATGCCCGGCACTTTTTTCCATAAGAAGAATGTTGTTGTTAGGTGCCGTCGAGTCGAGTCCGACTCATAGCGACCCTCATAGGGTTTTCAATGGCTGGCTGTTTCGGGACTGCCTTGGGAGTGGGTTGCCACGTCCTTTTCCCATTTTGTGGTGCTGGGAATCGAACTCGGGACCTCAGAGACTGCAGAGCAGCGCTCTACCAACTGAGCTAAATCCCAGCTAAGAAGAATGTAGATGTATTTATTGGTTCTGGCACCATAGTGAATGCCAATTCAGACACACGTATGCCATCCACATACTTAGAAGTAAGTTCTTTTTATAAATTTAATTATTACTATTTCCCTTTCTCTGTTACTTTTAGCGTTGGAAGTTTCTTGAGTGCCATATACATGTGTGTATGTGTGAAAACAACAAAAAAATGAGATTGTAAACACATTGTAAACACAGCACCAGGACAGGTCTTTACTGCTTAAAGTCAACACTTAAAGTAATGCTTTCCCTTTTGTTTCACCCAAAAGCATCATGAGTAAGTACAGCATCTCATGCAGGTTTCAGCACCGTGGTCAAGTGCCAAGCAAGTAGTTGAGCACCAAACCAGAATTTTCTTGAAAACAGTGGTTGAGTACTGACATGTCCTAGCATGCAACAGTTTGAGTGCTGCAGTACCACTATATTAGGATTTTTGTAGAGGAGTTAATACATTGAGTTAATGGTTATCCTAAATACCTTTTCCCCCCCAGTACTAGGGGATGAATGCAGGACCTTGTGAATGCTTGGCAAGTACTCCCCACTAAGTTGCACAGGTTGCCTCTGGCCTTGAACTCGTAATCCTCCTGCCTCTGCCATCTGATTCACTGGGGTCATTATGTGTGTGCCATGGCTCTGACTACCTTTTTAATGTCCTGTTCTTGGAATACAGTTGGCTTTTTGTGTCTGCGGGTTCCACATTTGAGGTTTCAACCTACTACAGATTGAAAGGATTTTTTAGAAAATCACATCGGTACTAAACATGTATACAGACTTCTGTTTTAGGTTATTCTTCCCTGAACTATGCAGTATAGCAACTATGTAATTATGTAACATAGCATTTACATTGACGTAGGTGTAGATATTCTAGAGGTGATTTCAAGTATACAGGAGTATGTTTGTAGGTTATGTGCAAATACAATAATATTTTATTTATTCATTTATGGTATGGGGGAGGGGGCAGTTGAACGCAGGGCCTTGCACTTGCATGCTTTGCAAAGTACGATACCACTGAACTGTACCCTGCCAGCCCATTTTTAAAAATTTTTTATTTTGAGACAGGGTGACGCTAAATTACACAGATTGCCTCTGGTCTCGAGCTTCGAGCTTGTGATCCTCCTGCTACCGCCTCCCGAGTCTCTGGCGTTACAGGAGTGAGCAGTATTTTGTATAAGGGACTTGAGCATCTGTTAATTTTGCTATCTGTTGACTTCGGTATCTGCAGGGGGGTGTCCTGAAACCAGGTCCTCACAGGTGCCAAGGGACATCATTAGTTCCCACTTCCCATACAGTTTTATGTCATTTTTGAGAAAGATGAAAGTATTTGCAGTTCCTCCATTTGTTTAGCGTAATCCTGAGGGATTGTTGTTGTTGTTAGGTGCCGTCGAGTCGGTATCCCACTCATAGCGACCCTCATAGGGTTTTCAATGGCTGACTGTTTCGGGATTGCCTTGGGAGTGGATTGCCAGGTCCTTCTCCCATTTTTGCGGTGCTGGGAATTGAACTCGGGACCTCAGAGACTGCAGCACAGCGCTCCACCAACTGAGCTAAATCCCAGCCCCAGTCCTGAGGGATTAGAGTGTATGTTCTCATTTGCAGGTATATAGAGCAAATGTGTCACTTTGTGTTAAAGTCCAGGATTTCTTTTCCTTTTTTTTTTTTTTTTTGGTAAGGTTTCTTTATTTATTGGTAGTTTTTAATGTACAACTTAATGGGTCTCATGATGACATTTCCATTCATGCATTTCATTGTATGTTGCTCATGCTCACTCCTCCTCCCCTTCCCGTCCCTCGCTGCCAATGATTTCCCTTCTCCTTGCATGTCCCTTTTGTGAGTATATCTATATGCATGCATCCTGAGTTTGCTATAAGGGTAACAGGTGATATTTCCTTCCTTTTCTCCCATTACCCTTCTTGCCCCTCCCCTTTTCTTTCATCCATTATCTTTCCCTACATAGGCCCCTTGTCCTTTCGTGACCTATGTGTTTTAACACTGACTATGTATTGAAGCCTAACATCCACATAGGAGAGAAAACATGCTGTTTATCTTTCTGGGTCTGGCTTATTTCGCTTAAAATGATCTCTCTTTCCATCCATTTTCCAGCAAGTGCCATAAATGTGTCCTTTATGGTTGAAAAAAACTCTGTGATGTGTATATACCACAGCTGCCTTATCCACGCATCTGCTGATGGACATCCAGGTTGATTTTGTATCCTGGCTACTATGAGTAACGCCTCAATAAAGCTGGATAAGCAGGTGTCCCTGTGGTCTGTTGCAGGTCAGGGATTTCTTAGAGGTTTAGGCACTTCTGACCTAAGTACCCCATAAGAAATTTCCTTCCTTGGAGTTCATAGATTTTTAATTTAAATTTTTGTGTGTGTGTGTGTGTATGTAATACATACATATCTACTTATTTATTTTCACAGTACTAGAGGTTGAACCTAGGGTCTCACACTTGCTAGGCAAGTGCCCTACCAGTAAGCCCTCCCCCCCTCTTTTTTTAAGACAGGATTCACTAATATGTCAGGCTGCCTTTTGGCCTCTAACTCAAGATCCACCTTCCTTAGTGTCCCAAATTGCCTGGATTACAGGCTTGTGCCACAGCTCCCAGCTAAAGTTTTGTTTTTAAAAGCTGATTGAGCTGGGTATGGTGGCACATGCCTGTTATCCCAGCAAGTTGGGAGGCAGAAGCAGGAGGATTACAAGTTTAAGGCACAGGCAGACTATATAACTTAGTGAGACTCTGTCTCAAGATAAAATACAAAAAGAAAAGGGGCTGGAAGTGCAGCTCAGTGGTAGAACACTTGCAAAATATGCATGAGGCTCTGGGTTCGGCCTGCCAGTGCTGGGAAAGAAAAAATTGATATCCATTTCATTTCAATATAGAGAGATGATGATATGGATAACCTCTTGAGGGACATATGTTTATTTCTTTTAGTTATTTGGTGTTTGGATGAGGACATTTTTACACTTGGTCTCTGAGGAACAAGAAGTGGGACAAAGCCTGTGTGTTTGGTCTGTGTTGTTGAACTTCATAGGAGGCAAATGTGCTATATAGCTGTTGTTAGGTGCCATTGAGTTAGGTCTGACTTATAGCAACCCAGTGTACAAATGAATGAAAAAGATTCCCCCATTCTGTGCCAGGCAAACAATCTTTTTTATGTTTAAGCCCATTGTTGCAGTCACCGTGTCGGTGCATCTAGTTGAGGGCCTTCCTTTTTTTCCTTGACCTGCCACCCTCCCAAACATGAGCTCCTTCTCCAGGGATTGGTCCTCGTGACAATACATACGTCAGATGCTGTCTAGCCATCCTTGCTTCGGAGGAGCACTCTGGTTGCACTTCTCCTAGGACTGCTATGTAGCAGTCCCCCACTTATCCAGGAGGATAGGTTCCAGGATCCCATAGATGTTTGAAACCTAGGACAGTACCAAACTCTCTATGTATACTGTGTTTTCCCTTATATATATGTACCTATGATAAGGTTGAATTTATAAATTAGGGACACTAAGAGATTAACCATAGTAACTAATAAACAGAACAAATATAATGACACACTATAATAAACGTTTGTTCCTTGAGGAGATTATTAAGTAAAGTGTGTTGGTCAGTTTGTGCATTGCTGTGGCAGCATACCTGACAGAAACAAACTCATGGGAGGAATGATTTTTAGGAACTCGCAGTTGAGAGGGTTTTAGTCCAGAGAGGCAGGGCAGGTGGCCGGGCCTGTGGCTGAGGACCTCATGTCCTGGCCGATCAGGAGCAGTGAGCTGTTGGAACAGGAGTCCTGCGTAACACTTCCAGAAGCCTGCCCCCAGGGACCTGCTTCCACAAAGCCAGGTCCCACCTCCCAAAGTTCCCTATCTTCTCAGGACAGTGCCACCAACGGGGGACCAAATGTTCAAACACATGACCCTTGGGGGGGCATTTAGATTGAAACCATAACATAAGGGTTGCCTGAACACAGTGTGGTACTGTGACAGTCAGTCTGGTTACTGAGATGACTGCTTGTTGTTAGGTGCCGTCGAGTTGGTATCCGACTCATAGCGACCCTCATAGGGATTTCAGTGGCGACTGTATCGGTATTGCCTTGGGAGTGGGTTGCCAGGCCCTTCTCCCATTTTTGCGGTGCTGGGAATTGAACTTGAGACCTCAGAGACTGCAGCGTAGCACTAGTCACTCACTAATGGCCACTAATGAGAAGGTGGCATGTAGAGCAAGGATACGCTAGATAAGGGGATGAGTCGTGTCCTGCACAGCAAGGAGTGGACTGGCACAAGATTTCATCATGCCACTCAAAATGATGTGCAATTGAAAACAGTAATTGCTTTTTCCAGTAGTTTTCCATTGAATAGAAGGCAGTTGGCATTGGGGATCTGAAACTAAGAAGTGAGCCCATAGATAATGGGAGACTGCTCTGCCTCCATCTTTAGTCTGTTGTTTTCCCCACGTTCCTGTGTGCCAGTTCGTACATGTCATATCTTAGGTTGAGCTTTGGAGAAAAACTGGCAAGTGAGGAGTGGTGATTAAGTTTTATGCAGAAAGGGATAATGGGTGTAGACATTTAAGACATAATTTTGGAATGTAAATCTTCAGATTTTTAGAGAAAAAAATTTTCCTTCTGAGGCAATCTGTCTTTGACTATCTGAAACACCTCATTTTCTTTATAGATGTGTATGGAATCACACTGTACCGGGGCTAGTGACAGCAACTCTGACAGGTGTTCTTCCATTGCAGAATGTTTTCAAAATAGGATTTATTAATACCTCTTTGGGGGCTCCCTCTTTTGTCTGAGGCTCTATCTTGAGGTGTAAAAGTGTGTTCTGGGTCCCCAGTACTGGGGGAAAAAGGCAAATAAAGATTTTAAAGTATTTGATGCTTTTAATAATGAAATGATTGAGAAAAATATTTATTTTCCTCAAAATACCCAGTGGCTTTTAAAATGCCTGTTGGGACATCATTCATTGCTTTTATGTTGATTATAGCTGTTGGGGGCCTAGGATTTAGCTTAGTTGGTAGAACACCGCTCTGCAGTCTCTGATGTCCTGAGTTCGAGTCCCAGCACTGCAAAAATGGGAGAAGGATGTGGCAGTCCACTCCGTGGCAATCTTGAGACGGTCAGCCATTGAAAACCCTATGAGGGTCTCTATGAGCCTGACACAATTCAATGGCACCTAACAAGAACAACAACAACAACAACAACAACAACAACATAGCTGTTGGAAACAAAGGTCCATGTTAAATAACTGTCCAGAAAATACTTTCTTTCTAGAGGTTGAACCTAAGACCTCATGCATGCCAGGCGACTTTTATCCCTGAGCCGTACCCCTGGGGGCTTTTTAAGCTTTGAGACAGGCTCTTGCTGGGTTGTGCAGGCTGCCTCTGGCCTCCCAAGTTGCTAGGGTTACAGATGTGTGCCATGGTACCCAGCAATCCAGGAAATATTTTCAAAACTAAATTTTGCCCAACAGGAAGGAGAAAACTTGAACCTAATAGCAAACTTGTCTCAAAGCAGGAGAGATCACACTGCCCTCCCCTTGTTAAGGCTATCCCGGATGACCGTCTGCTGTCTAAACAAGTTTTCTGTGTTTCAGGAAAAGAAGCTCAGAAAGGATCCCTGCTCTTCGATGACCTCCCTCCAGCCAGCAGTACTGACTCAGGTACAGTCTTCAGGCTCTCCCAGGTGTGTGTCAACGTCTCTACTCATCCTGGGATTGTAGTTGTCTCAATCTTTTTCCCTTTCCCCTATTTTCAACACACAGATGTTTTAGGTGTTGGCTGTCTTAAGTTTTGAACCCATGGCCTCAGGTAAGGCAGAAAAACCTGCTAGTCACTAGCCTTGAGAAGTACTGCATTAAACACGTTAAGCAGTTTTCTCTGGTTCGAGTATTTTCATAGCCGAAATAAAATTCAACTTATTCAGACAAAAGTTTAATTTCCTTTGAAGTGATAGGACTTTAACATAGGTTCAAGGTATTATTCACTGCAGTGTGAGTTGCCACTGGATTGACGCAAGAATTTTGAGTTTCATTTCAGTAATCTACATAGGTATCCTGGTGGGATGGATTCTGAAACCTGAGCCTCATTGTTCTTTGTGGGCTCACTAAGTGTTCTGCTGTGTTTCAGGATCAGGGGGACCTTTGCTCTTTGATGATCTCCCACCTGCTGGCAGTAGTGATTCAGGTAAGTGGTTGGGAAACAAATTTTAAGGTGTTGGTGGAGATCATACATACTTCAATCTTAAGATTTATGTATAGGTTTTAACAGGATTTTGAATGATATTAAATCATAGTGCAGCATAAGGTTTATTAAAGCTGAATTGGCGCCATTAAGTGGAAACAAAAAAAATTAGGTATTTCAGTACTACATCACTTTTGGGTTATTATTTATCTTTAACTTCCTGAGGGCAACCTGTTAGAACTGACTTTAAGAATTAAGAACTGAAGCTGGGCGCAGTGGCGCATGCCTGTAATCCCAGCGACTCGGGAGGCAGAGGCAGGAAGATCGCAAGTTTGTAACCAGAGGCAGACTGCATAATTTAGTGAGACCCTGTCTCAAAAAATAAAATAATGGGCTGAGGGTGCAGCTCAGTGGTACGGTACTTGCAAAGCATGTAAGTGCAAGCCCCAGGGTTCAACCCCCAGTACTACCAACAAAAAAAAAAAAATCAAGAACTGGGCATGGTGGGCACACCTGTAATCCCAACACTCAGGCGGCTGAGGCAGGAGGATTGTGAGTTTAAAACCAGCCTGGGCTACTAGTGAGGCTGCCTCGAAAAAAAAAAAAGAAAAAAAAGAAAAGGAAAGGATTAGGAGTTCAGTAATTTACTCTGAACCTTGTCATGGACCTTTAAAAAATATGTCAGAGTCCATTACTCTGGTTTGCCTTCTGTTCTTCACAGACCCAGATATATCAAGCCCGTTGGCATTTACTCCGTCTGCCCCTGACAATGTTTAACTTTTCTCATAAGTAGAAAGGAAGAGTGGAGCACATTACATATGTTGCCATGACCCACAGATTTATCACTCCATCTCACCGAGAACATTTTACTTGGAGTTCCTCTGGGGAGGGGTGGGCGAAGTGAAGGTGCAGGTGGTCCAGTCAGATGTGCAGTTATCTTCTGATGTCAAACCTTCCTTTGTTGTCAAGTAAACACTTGCTACTTTTCCAATAGGTTTTTCATATTATTATCACCATGAAAGCAGTGGGATCAGTTAGGAAAAGTATTACAATCATTTTACATGAGGATTCTGAAGTTTTCAGGGCTGTAGATTCATACCAAAAAATCACAGCACGCTTACACCAGTTAGCCTGAAATTTTCCCAATGAAGATAGTACTCTTTATTATAATGAAAGTTAATAGGTGAGCCAGGTGCAGCGGTACAGGCCTGTAATCCAGCATCTCAGGAGATGGAGGCAGGAGGATCGCAAGGTCAAGGCCAGAGGCAGTCTATGTAACTTAGTGAGACTGTCTCAAAAATAAGTAAGTAGTAACTAAATAAATAAATAAAGGTAAACAGTGAGCTGGGGGTGTGGCTCAGTGGTAGAACATTTGTAGAAAGCAGAGATGAGGCCCTGATTCAACCTGAGTACTGCAAAAAAAAAAAAAGAAGAAAAAGGAAATTTGTGCAAGCAAGGCTCTTCATGAGTTTAATAAATACTTGACATAGCTATTTCTTAGTTATTCATAAGGCAAAAGAATATAAACTAGTTATGATGTAAAAGATTTACACTGTAAACAAGTAACAAGTCAAGAAGATTACCACTGTAAACAAGTCTGCTTCTTTTTTTTGTTTTTTTTTTGTACACGTGTAGACTCTTACATCCAACCCTTTGTATTTCTTAAGAAGGCCACACATTCTTTTCAAGCAGGCTAGAACGATTTATGAAAATCAGCTGCGTACTCAGTTCCAATGAAGAGTATTTTATAAAGACCACATTCTGTGGCTGCAGTGTAATGTGGTTGTAAGTCAGTGACACAAGTATTAAGTTTCCTTGTTTGGAAATTCAAAAGAAAGGAAGACACTCTCGTGTTCACACTGGGAAAACCGGAACCCACGCAGCGAGCATCAGGGTGCTAGTGGAGGAATGTTGAGCGATCCTGTTGGAAACATCCATGGCATTTTCTCATTAATTTGCCTTATGCAGGGTGGCACGTGGGCATTATGTGATACCATTGCAGAAGTCTGCCCTTTTTGCAAGTAACTGAATCCTGAGGGCAGAGAGATTTTCTTTTTCCTCGGCACTCAGGTGTCTGGTAAAGAGTGGGCTGAGTGAGTGCCTGTGTGCTTTTGTACATAAATGCAGAGAACACAGAGGACCATTTAGTAGGACAGCAGTTGCTGCTTGGGGACACTGAGAGTAGCAGGCACCCCAACACAGGCTTTACATACGTTGTCCCCATCAGTTTTCAGACAGCCCTCTGACAGTTTTCTCACCTTGTTACACATGAAGAAACTGAGGTAGCGAGTAAAGTAACTTGTCTTAAGGATCCCCCTGTGAACCCAGACTTTTCACATTCTAAACCCGTAAGCCCTGCAGATGCCGTCGGGTACGGCTTTGGGTCCGGAACCCTCCCTCTACAAGTAGGAATGGCTGCAGCAGCCCTGCCACGCCTTTCAGGTAAAGCCTACCTTGCCTCCTGTTGAGCCTTTCAGGGGCCCTTGTTACTTTTTTGAGCTTGTTTAGGATATGTCAGTTTGTTTACAGATGTTTGGAAACTTCTCTGTTGGCCAATAAGGATCTACAGATGTAAAACATGAGTACGCTACAGGCAAAATATATGTGTAAATTTTTACTACTGAGAAGAAGTTGTAGAAACCCCTTTGGGATCAGTGTGACTCAGGGCCTGGATGTTGCCCTGAGTTCTCCCACAGCAGGGCTGTGGCCCTGCATCCTCATTCCCCAAAGTCCTAGCCCTGACTACTGTGCCTGGGTTTGCTGGCCCTTGATTGACATCCATTCTGTCTCTAGGGCTGGACTGGAGCCTAGCTGGGTAGTGACTTTTCTGGTGGCCTACAGCTGTGTTTCTGTCTGGCTTTTACTTCATTTCCAGGTTCTCTTGCCAAGTCAGTTTCCCAGATGGTAACAAATGAAGGGAAAGGAGCAAAGAGGAAAACCTCCGAGGAAGAGAAGAATGGCAGTGAAGAGCTTGTGGAAAAGAAAGTTTGTAAAGGTTTTCAGACAGTTTGAAAACAAATGTATTAGACCTTATATTCTAAGACAACCCAGAGCAAAAATCTCAGCTTTCTAATTAGAATACTTCCTGTTATGTCTGAATTTACGAGGTGGGTAGGGTTTCCTTTTTGGAAATGATCTCCAAGACTATCTTTGCTTTTTTCCTTTGACTTTTCATGTACATAGCTGACACGACCTTAAGCTAGACAGGGAACTGCACTTGTTCCTCAAGAGTTGAGAAGCACAGGTAGATTTTTCTTTGCTTTCTGTAGTGAATGGTTTATCAACCACTCACTCTCTCTCACTCTCAGTCTTTGTGAAAAGCCTCTTGATTAGCATTGACTGGATTTTTATTTCCTGTACTGACTACTTTGTCCTTTGCCACAAATGGCCTCAATGAAAGTTGTAGAAATACAAGTGGAGGTGCGTGGAAAGACCACATGCAGCTCTCCTGGGAAGACGTTGTCTTTAGCTTAGCGTGTTGCTTCCCAAAGGACAGCTGTTCTAAAAGTGTTTATATTATTATTTACATGGCTCCCGTGTCAGAAAATGAGCTTCAACTAGCCTGGCCTGTACACGTAACCAGATTCTGTGCCTACGGTGGCCTCTTTCTCTGCTTCCTCACTTGAAGTAAAAGCAACTATCTTACTATGCCTTGACATTCCTCACCAGCCTCAAGTGTGGAAATACATATTTCAGGGTCTCTAACAGTGCAGTTGGGAGAAACTCTAACTTACATTGCTCAGAACAAGGAGTTTTTCCATCAAGTTATCATAAAATTGGCACGCGTGGGGTCCTTTCCCTTGACCCTAGTTTTGCCTTTATGCTTGGCAGCCCTTTCCTTGCCCTGTGCTTTGACTCAAACCTCCCTCACCGGGCTCTTCTGTGCTCACTGGCTGGTCTTTTGTGTGTCTCCTGTGCCGTGGGTCCAGCCTGGCCAGCAATGCCCTGATTGGCTGTAGACTGGCGGCTACGACGTTGCTTGGAGGGATGATACTGTTCACTTGTTTGCACCATTACGACCTTGCTGAGTAAAGCAGCCATGGCTCCTCTTACTTGCTCTGGGACTAGGGCTTCCAGAGGCCAGGGCACAGTTTTGTATTGGCTTTTTGTTCTCTTTCCGTAGCCTCTTCGGTGATCTTTGGTCTGAAAGGCTATGTGGCCGAGCGGAAGGGTGAGAGGGAGGAGATGCAGGATGCCCACGTCATCCTGAATGACATCACTGAGGAATGTCGGCCCCCATCATCCCTCATGTGAGTGTCCATACTCCAGCAAGCCTGGTGGGCATTAAGTGCGCCTCTGTTCTGATTGGAGTTTTGGACTGTGTCTAGTTTGCCTTTATTAGAAAGACTGACTTGTGACTTGAGCGTCTTGCTTCTGCATCAGTAGTTCTCAGCTGAGGTTATTTTTTGTCCCCTAAGGGATATTTGTCAGTGTCCGGGGATATTTTTCTTGTCACAATTGGGGGAAGTTGCTGTTGGCATGTGGTAGGTAGAAGCCTGGATGCTGCTTAACATCTTATAAGCACAGGACAGCTGCCCCTACTCAATAAAGGATCATCCACCTGAAAGGTCAGCACGGCTGCAGTTGTGCGCTGCTAAATGGGAAGTGATCCCAGGCCGTGGACTGACTTCAGGGTGTGTTACTCTCACCAGTAACTGAGCAGCGTCTGGCACAATATTATGTCCTGGAGGGTAGAGTTGGGAGCAAGTGATAAAATTGGAATGGAGGGTGTTCCACGCCTGTTATTTCAACACTGGGGAGGCAGAGGCAGGAGAATCTCAAGTTTAAGGCCAATCTGCGGTACACAGTGAGACCTTGTCTCAAAAACCAAACCAAAGAAAGTAAGTCTGAAGTGGTCAAGGAGAGACAGTACAGTAATCAGGGCCCAGAAGGAACAAAATGGCATGGAGGAGGAGAAGGCAATGAGAAGTTTTCTGTAGTTGTGCATAATAAAGTAAAGCCTTCTTGTGAGCTGTCAGGCATAGAGAAAAGGCAATCAGAGGGTAGGACATCAAATGGCTGTTAATATACATTATATCACATCTAAGATTTGTTGAATAATCACACGATTACATATGTTGCATATGTAGTCCGTATTCCAGAATTTCACAGTATAGACATTATGTCCCTTAACTGACACCAGTTGGTCATTAACACACAGCGTGCCCGTGGCTTCTGTCTGTAGCTCATGAAGATGAGGAGGTGAGGGCTGCCGCAGAACTGCTGATTACGGCAGAGGTAGACGTGCGCTCCGCTGTTGGGCTGCCATTGTTCATCAGGTTGCGCTGAGCCATCATGTGTGTCAGGAAGGGGCCGTGAGGAGAGTCCAGGAGGGCAGACCCCTTGGGAGAACCCTGTATCCTACCTGGCCAACACTGCCATCCCCAGAAGGTGCCAGGCTTTTGAAAGCCACTCTCCAGAGTGAATGTCATTTCTTGTAGACATTTTTGTTCTTTTTGAAATTTTTTTTAATGCCTTTTATTTCAATATATATGAGTTTTCTGGCAGACCTTGAAAGGGGACTAGGAATGAGAATGATAAGTTAGCCTTTAAAAGTTAAGATATTAATCAAAATTTGAGTAATGATTCTTTTACATTTTTGGCTGTCTTGGGTAACTGTTAATATCTAAAACTAAATCTGATTTAATAGAAAGAACGTTCTGAATTTTAACTTTATTGTCTGAAAAATCAGTTACCAGATCTTGATTTTTGAAACAAGTGTGGGTTTTTAACATTTAACTAAGATGCTGTGGAAGTTACTTAAATGTTTGTCTCCATAATACTACAGTCTGTTTTCCCATTTAGGGCAGTGTGACTGATATCTTACCAATGTGACTTCCTCTGTCTTACTACTGCTCAAAGTTTGAGATGAGATGTAAAAGCTTTAATGAAAAGGTGATTTTTTTTTTCCTATGGGAATTTTGATTCTCGGTTCATTCTTCCAGTGCTCGGGTTTCATATTTTGCCGTTTTTGATGGACATGGAGGAATCCGAGCCTCAAAATTTGCTGCACAGAATTTGCATCAGAACTTAATCAGGAAATTTCCTAAAGGTGAGGCCAAGAGCTAAATCATTTAGCATTCCTTTTGCCTCTGCTGCTTGGATAACTGAGTCAGTCAGATGTGCTATTTTGTTCTGGCACAGAGTCACTGACGACTCTTAAAAGAGTAGGCTGAGAGGCACGTGGGCTCTTAAGACTCCTGTGGTGGGGGGCGTGGCCTGGAGTAGCCGCTCTCACTTGTCTCATGAATTTTCTGTGGGTGTGATGAGTGTCTTGCCTGCTTTCACTGAAGAAACTAGTAAGACCAAATTCACATGACACTGTCTTATAGGTGAGGAAGTGAAGATTGTTCTTGGTCATTCTTAGAAATCAGTTGATGTGCAAAGATACAGCCAAAACAACAGTGGGAGAACAGTCTTCTCTCCTGGAGAGGTTATCTTCTTTGGCCCTTCTCTAACAGGAGATGTGATCAGTGTAGAGAAAACCGTGAAACGATGCCTTTTGGACACTTTCAAGCACACTGACGAAGAGTTTCTGAAACAGGCTTCAAGCCAGTAAGTATATGTCCATGCAGACGGGTGAGTGTGTGGTGTAGTCTTGAATGCCTTCCAGGTCTTCTGATAAAGTGCCTAGCACCAAGTAATTCTTAACCATTAGCTAAAACTAAGACCTGGAGAAGGACCTGGCAGGGAGGAGGACCTGGTAACCCACTCCCAAAAATCAGTCGGCCATTGAAAACCCTATAAATAGCAGAGAAGCACTGACAATAGTGTTTCGTCTGTTGTACGTAGGGTTGCTACGAGTCGGATACCAACTTGACGGCACCTCACAACAACAAACTTAAGACCAAGAGAAAAGGAAAAGAAAAGAAGCAGTGTGTTAGTCAGCTCTGCATCACTATAATGAAATACCCAACCCAGGCTTCCTATGAGTTCCGAGTTTTATTTTGGCTTATGGTTTTGGACAGAGGGGCCCCATTGATTTGGTCATATCACAGTGGGAGCACACATCAGAACAAGTGCTCACATCCTGAGCCAGGAAACAGGGAGGAGGAGAACCAGCTGGAGTCCCACAGGTGCCTTCAAGGGAACATCTGCAGCAAGGAAGGCCTCACCTCCTAATTGTCCACACATCTCCCAGTAGCTCTACCCTGGGGACCAAGCCTTTAACATGTGGGCATTTGGGGCCCATATTCAAACCGTGCAGTGACTCTTAAGATGAAAATGGTCCACTGTGAAGTCCAAGAGACTCTGGAAGTCAGTCTCCGGGAGCTTGCCTGTGATGGTGACTGCATTTCTGATGTGTTTCTCTAGGAAGCCTGCCTGGAAGGACGGGTCCACTGCCACGTGTGTCCTGGCTGTGGACAACATCCTGTATATCGCCAACCTGGGAGATAGTCGGGTATGTGGTTCTGAGCCACCCACTTAGGTGACGGCATGTCCTAAGGGTGGGGGGCTTAGCAGGTCCTGGCTACATAAGGTTAAAGTGCCCGTGGCAGGTTGAGCCTTTGAAGGGTTGCTGCAGAGGTTTCTGGGAAGGGGACCAGATGCTGAGCTAAAGGCAGTCTGTTCTCTGGAAGACTTGTAGCCTGTAGCAGTCTGTTTGACACCCAGATCTTTCCCTTCCCCTTTCACCAGCAGGGGTTTTCTTCTTTTTTGTGTGTGTATTCTAAGTGATGCTGTGGTTCAAATCAAATCAGTACACAAGTAGCTTAGATCCTCATTTCTCTGAACTCAAATGGCACTGAGCACAAAGCATTAACCCCTGCCTTTCCAAATCTTCGTGATTTCAGAGTAACTCAGAAGTTGTAGCTTGGAAAGTACAAGTTGAGGTTCCACTTAGACACTGAGCCCAGTCCACTTGGCTGAAGGAGAAAACCCAGAGTAGTTCTCACTGGTGACACTTGTGAGAAACGACTTTACATTCAGTGTCATTACACTTTTCCAGCCTGTGCTCGTTCATTCGTTACCCAGTGACCCTGTGCACACTTGAGCAGTCTCTTTGAGCCCCTCACCCCTGGTGCTTGGGGGCTGGTGGGTTATTCTATCACTAGGGGTGCAGCAGTGAACTGACAGGTGACAGCTCCTGCCCAATGGGGTTTATGTTTTTGTCATCCTGTCATTCTCCAATAGACTAGCTCTAGGACTTTATGCGTTCAGGTCAGGTGACTCTAAAAAGAACAGGAGGAAAACTGGCCAAACAAGGTTTTGGGGAGGATCCAGACCAGCTTGAGTCCTAGCCCACAGGGTGAATAATGTGCCTAAAATCCTGGCTCTGCCTATGGATTTAGGCACATCACTTACCCTCTGGGGCTCAGTGGCCGCCTCTGTGAGACTGACACAGTAACCCTGCTGGTGTGAGGACACACGGAGGCACTGCACACTTGCCCTTTGCCTCTCACAGCCTTGGAGACTTGTGTCTTTGACCTTGGTACTTACCAAGTGCTTCCATTCTGTGTTATAGATGTGATAGCGGCCACGGTGAGGGATTGGGTGTGGTCATCCAGCAAAGATCGTACCAGAGCTGACACAGTAAAAGTGGGCTTTTCACCCCATTAGTGTTCCAGCAGCTTTGCAATTTGACACTTCCTTGAGGCTTGATTCTGTAAACTCCTGTTTATCACCAGGCGCCTAATGTGAAGCTCCCTTATTAGCCTCTTCCTCAAGTGGTAGCTTTAGATGCTGGCTCACTGAATTTCCTGACTTGTAATCTCCAACTGCGCAGGCAATCCTGTGTCGGTATAATGAGGAGAATCAAAAACATGCAGCCTTAAGCCTCAGCAAAGAGCACAACCCGACCCAGTACGAAGAGCGCATGAGAATACAGAAGGCCGGAGGAAATGTCAGGTAACCGAGAGACGGGTAGGGGCACTAGGGAAGGAGGGCCATTGCTGCAGACATGGCCCTGAGATCTTCAAAGAGCAGAAGTATGCATACTCTACTGGGTATGCAGAATTCAGCATGGCCAGACTCTGCTTCAGGTCTGCCACTGGTGACATACATGATTGTCTGTTGTAGGATTTCACTTAAGTCTGAGTGGAAGCCAAGTGTGCACAAGAAATGTGCCTCCCTGAATTTGCAGAAAGACAAAACCTGCCCCAAATTGATAGTCACTAATTGTAGCATTTTCTCTGTGCCTAGGAAGCATCCTAAACACTGTCCTTTGTCATACTGAGTACATTACAGTTCTAGGTGAGTTCTCTAGAGAGCACTTTGGGGTTTTTTTTCTTTTTTTCTTTTTTTTTTTTTTGCGGTAATGGGGTTGAACCCAGGGCCTCGCACTTGCATGCTCTGCAAGTGCTGGACCACTGAGCTGCACCCCCGGCCCATTTTTTACTTTTTGAGACAGGGTCTTGCTAAGTTATGTAGACTGCCTCTGGTCTCGACCTTGCGATCCTCCTGCCTCCGCTTCCTGAGCCAGTGGGATTATAGGCGTGCGCCACTGCACCCGGCAGGGTCTCACTTTGTAACCAAGGTTGGCCTGGAATTCACTCTGTAGTCCAGGCTTCATACTCTTGATCCTACTCTCCCATCCTCCTAAATGCTGTGGTTACAGGTATACACCATCATGCCCAGCTGGAGTTTTAGTTTCTTAATAGCCGTTGAACTGTGTTAGTCCAGGCCAGCAGTTACATAGTCTTTGTTGAGGTGTTTCCATATATTTCCCATAAACTAGAAGTTAGGTATAAAGCCTTTCACATGCGGTATTTTTAGCAATTTTTGTTCCAGTATGTACTGAGGGGTTGCAGCCAGGGCCTTGTGCGTGCTTGTCAAGTGCTCTACCACTGAGCTGTACTGCTAGCCCTCTTTTAATTTAATTTTTTTTTAACCCTTAACTAGTATCGAAGGGTCAAAACAGACCCCTGGCGGGTGACAGACGTGGGACACTGTAGCATTTTCCTAAGCACAGGTACGTGCAGTGTGGGGTCATACGTGAGCCCAAAAGCACAGTACCATTTAAGGGTTAAGACAAGATCTTGCTCAGTTGTGCAGGCTGTTTCTGGCCTTGAACTTGCAATCCTCCTGCATCGGCCTCCTGAGTAGCTGGGATTATAGGTGTGTACTACAGTGCCTAGCTACCAAAAATGCTATATGGTGGGGCTATGGATGTAGCTCAGTGTTAGAGTGCTTGCTTAGCAAGCACAAGGACCTGGGTTTGATCTCTAGCACAAAAAATAATTGTAAATTTTATGGGAGACACTATTCTTTACAGCCCCTCATTTCAATAGGCCTGAGCCATCTGTTAGGCCAGATTCTAGCACTTAGCTGTGCCAAGTCAGGTGGCGCCATGTTTCCCTGTATATCTGCAGGTGGTCTGAGAAGTTCATTGTGGTTCCTGTAAGCCTTTCACCCAGTGGTTTTAGCATTCCCTCATGATCCTTGAGTTATTATTTCATGAGGGATGGTAAAGATGACTTTGCAGTGCTGTGGTTCCTGCTGCTGTCTCAGCAGGCATTCCAGGCAACAGTGCTTCTGAAAAGTAGTGAATGTTCATTTCTTTTGTTTCCAGTTTGTAGAATGAGAGTTACCTGCAGTGGTGGTGATAATGTTTTGTCCTTTACTCCTCTGCTTCTGTCCTCTTTCCTTGCCCTGCGAATTGCTGTCTGCCATGTGCTTTATTTAATGCATTAGGTTGATTCTGGGCAAAGTTGTGATGCTTTCTCCTGCTCCTGTTATTCCAAGTACACCCAGTGGGAACTTCTTCAGGCTGGCTTCTGTGTCCTTTTCACAGTGTTACCAGGCTTGCGCACATGTGCTTTCTCTCCCCCCTACCCCCTTTTCCAGTACTGAAGATTGAACTGTGGGCCTCATGCATGCTAGGCAAGTGCTTTACCACTGAGTCACACCTGCAGCCACTTCTTAAACGTTTTTGAGACAGTCTTGAGACAGAGTCTTGCTAAGTTACACAGGCTATCTCTGGTCTTGAACGTGTGATCCTGGCATTATAGGTGTCTGCCATGGCACCAGCAAAAAGCCATACTTTCCCCCCCCCACATACAGTACTGGGTGTTGAACCCAGGGCCTCGAGCTTGCATGCTCTGCAAGTGCTGGACCACTGAGCTGCACCCCCAGCCCATTTTTTTTACTTTTTGAGACAGGGTCTCGCTAGTTACACAGACTGCCTCCGGTCTTGAACTTGCGATCCTCCTGCCTCCGCCTCCCAGGTCGCTGGGATTACAGGCATGCACCACCACACCCGTCCCAAAAGCCATACTTTTTAACACCTCAAATCCATGTGCTGGGGGTGCTCGTTTCAGTAGGACACCACTAATTCTGAGTCCCTCAAGGTCAGACAGAACTAGGACACAAGACATTTTGAATAGCAAGCTGAGATTGCTTTTTCTTTTTTTCCCCTTTTTTCTTTTCTTGTGGTATTTGGGAGTTGAACCCAAGGCCTCACGCATACTTGGCAAGTGCTCTGCCACTGGACTGTACCACCAGCCCATTTTTTTTGAGACAGGGTCTTGTTAAGTTACTCAGGTTGCCTCCGCCTTCAAACTAGCAATCCTTCTGCCTCTGCCTCCCAAATCACTGGGATTACAGGTATGTGCCTCCACACCAGCTTAGAATGCTATTACTCAAATTTAACCTTACAGTATTTCCTCTTTGACTTAATGTTTGTTGCTTTGGTCCTAATAACATTGGTATCTTATTCATCAAAATAGCTTTAGAATCATAGTATCATAGTTGGCACTGTTAGCATTCCTTGCTGCTCTCTCACCCTCAGAGGGTAGCTCACTGTGCAAACGAAGGGACTAGCTTCACTGTATGCTAGTATGATCATTGGTTTTGGTTTGTTTTCAATTTGGGGGCTTCTTTCCTTTATAATTTACATGGGAAAATTAGAACCTTGTTGCATGGCTAGTAGGGATGTAAAATGATGCAGCCACTGTGATAAACTGTGGCAGTTTCAGAAATTAAACTGAGTTACCATATGATCCAGCAATTGCATGTCTGAGTGTGTTCCCGAAAGACTTGAAAACAGGGACTCTGTATTTGTACAGCCGGGTCCCCAGCAGCATTATTCATACTAGCCACAAGGGGGGGCAGTTTGAACGTATGTGGACGGATGAATGGATAAGCGAAGTGTGTGTACGTACAAAGGAGTATCGTTCAGCCCTTTAAGACAGGAAGCACACGTACCACAACGTGGATGAACTTTGAGAAGTAAGCCAGTCACGAAAGGACACTCACTTTATGACTGCATTCGTATCACAGTCCCTAGAAGAGTCAGATTCCGAGAGGCAGAGTGTACGGGGGCACCAGGCTGGGGAGGGGGATAGATAGGAGTTCGTGCTTACTGAGCACCTAGGTTCAGTTTAGGAAGGTGAGAAGGTTCTGGAGATGGATGGTGGTGATGGCTGCACAACAGTGTGAATGTGCTTAATCATACCGAATTGTGCACTTAAAAATGATCAATCTGGCTAATTTTATGTATAAAACCCATATTATATGGTTCAAAATCCGAACTGACGAAAAAGACACTTGGGTCCTCAGCACCACATAAAAATAAACAACAGCTGGGCGCGGTGGCGCCGGCCTGTAATCCCAGCAGCTCGGGAGGCGGAGGCAGGAGGATCGCAAGTTCGAGACCAGAGGAAGTCTGAGTAATTTAGCGAGACCCTGTCTCAAAAAGTAAAAAAATGGGCTGGGGGTGCAGCTCAGTGGTCCAGCACTGGAAGAGCATGCAAGCGCGAGGCCCTGGGTCCAATACCCAGTATTGCAAAAATAAAATAAACAACAAAACTCAGGAGAAAGGGCTACTGAGTAGCTCAGTCGTAGAGCCCCTCCTTCCTAACATGTGTGAGGCCCTGGGCTCAATTGCCAGTAGCACCACCACCAAAACAAAAAAACATTTAGGGATATCATGCTTTCATTTCTGACCCTTCATTCTACTTCCTGATTCTGGTGTTTCTTACGAAAATAAATCTGTACATGTATTCTTATTTTTCTTTCTTTCCCACAACTGAGGGTAGTATGCAGCAGGGAAGCTTTGAGATCTCACTTAGATGTAATTTGTCAGTACCATGTGCCTGCAGCTGGGTCAGGCCCTGGTGTCTCGTGGTCCTCTCCAGGACTGGAGCGTTCTGTTTTCTCTGCAGCACCTATCAGGTTTGTAGGTCAGTTCTAGGCATCTGCCTTCTTGGGATGGGCCCCAGAAATGGAACTTTCTTTCACTTCCCTGCTTTAGTCATGCACACGCCAGGCATGGATAGGCAAGGGACAGATGTTTCCACCTTCACCCACATGCTTAGAGAAGCTGAAGTCAGGGCAGAGCCCAGCTTTCTTTAGCAGCCACATCAATCGAAGACTCTGAAGGAGTCGGAGGTCTCGGCTCTGATTGCGAAGAGAGAACTGGAACAGAAGGAAGCAGCCGAGTATTTCTGCAGTCTGATTAGATTGAAACGCATGGCTTCTGTTCCAGCTGTCTTACCTGCTAGCCTCATGCTCAGTCACCTGAGGAACTTTAAGATGCTCAACAACCCAGGCCAGTCACGTTCAGCCAGGGGTGGGGAGTTGGGGCAAGGGGCCTGGCATTGTGGTGAGAACCACTGTTGAACCCACTAAAGGTTAGCTGGGCAGCGCCACACAGTTGCCACAGGGGAGCTGCCCACCAGTGTACAGCTGGGCCAGGCCCCCCAGGCGGCAGGAATGTGAATGACCTAGGTCTCTACCTGCATATTGAGATTAAGAAATGTCCGTGCTGGCTGATGATGTGGATTCCACAGTCTAGGTCTTTGATTCCCAGTGTCTGCTTTTAGGATCAGATTCTGAGTAGTGTGGATCTAAGGTCTGTCTGCTGGAGTCTGAAAATGTTTTCCCCTCACTTTAGGGATGGCCGTGTCTTGGGTGTGTTGGAGGTGTCCCGCTCCATCGGGGATGGGCAGTACAAGCGCTGTGGGGTCACCTCTGTGCCTGATATCAGACGCTGCCAGCTGACCCCCAATGACAGGTAAAACCACCTGGTTATCGGATGTACAGACGTGCATACATGTGGCTTTGTTTCTCTTCCTGATCTTTTTCCAGTTTGTATCCAGCCTTTGCTGGGGGACTATGGGTCGGGTGTGAGCAATCCCTTAGGCCCTGTGCTAGGCCCTCGGGTATCTGCTCCTGCTTTCGTGGGGTTCTCGCTGGTTGAGAAGCATGTGGTGGGGGGCACTTGTGGCCCTGTGTGTTGGAGGAGTGGGAGGCGCCCTGGGAGGCCCTGGCAGTGGGGGAGGGGAGTGTCCCTGTTGGAGAAAGGAGCCAGGCTTTTCTGGCAGAGAGCACGCCCCCACCCCAGGGCAGGCAAGGGATAGCCCAAAAGCATAGCCAGGCAGGTGCCAGGAATGGCGGCAAGGGGGAGGACCGAGGGACAGAAGGATGATGGCCGAGTATTTGGGTACAGATTATAGAGCCCCCTCTATAATTTAGATTCTATAATTAGATTATAGAGTTCCTGTGAGGTGTTTGAATTTTAGTTCATAATTGGTAGAGAATCACGGGAGGTTTTTAAGCAGACCCAAGGTAGATTGGGAAAGAGACTGCCTATTAGGTGTCTCCCATTCCAGGTGCCTGAAGACAAGGCATGTGCCTAGCTGAGGACAGCCCCACAACAAGGAACTGTTGTTAAAAGATGGGGTTACTGAGCCAGGGAGTCCGTCAGGAATGGACACGGGCCCTGACAGGATGGTGAGGGCTGAGCTAAGCCAGAAGCAGGAAGCAGTGAACACAGGCCTCACGGGAGTGAACAGGGAGAGGGTCCCCCGCTGCAGCGGGCACCTTCCAGTGCAGCTCCCAGGGCTGGGCCAGAGCCCATGCCTGCGGTGATGCTTGCCTGCTTGGCCTCCTCCTGAGCGCCTCCCCGACCCTCCGCACCTGCCTTGGTGTGCCGTGTCACTGACCACCGAGGATCTTGAGATGGTTCCCGCAGCCCCTCCTCTGGTTCTCTAAGTTAACACCTTGTCTGCCCCACACTAGATGGGGCCCAGCTGCCTCTTGCACTCAGCTTTGCTTTCCCAGCTGCCCTTTCAGTGTTGAAGTCACGGTTCTGTGTGATGCATTATTCCGGGCCTGACCCTCAGGGTGCACGAAGGAGCAGGAGCCTGCTTGGACTTAGCCCCACTGTGTCCCGGGCACAGACCCTGTGGTCAGACTGAGCACTCGGTCACAGAGGAAGGCAGACTCGGGCATTGCAGTGAGGAAAGGAAGGCAGCTGCCTTAAAGTCAGCCCAAGAGAGAACACCTTCCTCAGCTGTCTCTCCTGAAAGGAGAGCGGGCTATGTTCAACTCAAAGAGCGTGGGCTTGTCCCCTGGTCTCAGACCCTCAGGCGTGAAGCACACGCCCAAGGATACTTCACTGAGGCCTGAACTCCCCCCCAGCCTTACGTCCTTGGGAACTAGTGCAGGGCCTGTGGTGGTGGAATCTGTGTTCACCATTACACCCAGGGCCCTCGGGGCTTGTCCTGGTGTTTGTCTAAGGGCCTAAGAGCACAGCACTTAGCATTGAGGTGGTCATGGTTATATTCACAGGACGACAGTGGTGGTCTTACTTTTGATGTACAGCAGGGGTGTCCAACCTTTTGGCTTCCCTGGGCCATGTTGAGTAAAGAGGAATCGTCTTGGGCCACACATAAGTTAAATAATAGAGTTAGTGCATATACATAACGTGAAGAGTCATGTAGAAAATAAATGCTAGAGAACACAGGATGTTAAAAGATTTCGTGGGGCCTCATCACTGGCTATCCTGGGCTGTATGCAGGCTGCAGGTTAGATAGGCTGATAGCGTCCCACCCACAACTCTTTTTTAAGTAGTTTTAGCCTTGGTCTCATACAAGTAAAATTGTTTTTACGCAATTCTTAGCCACTGAGTTGTTGGGCAAGTATTTATTTTACCTCCATCACCAGGCCATTCCGTTTTTGTAAAGCTTCCTGCTAAAACCCATTTGTGTTTCTTCCTGGTGTCGTAGATTCATTTTGCTGGCCTGTGATGGGCTTTTCAAGGTCTTTACCCCAGAAGAAGCCGTGAACTTCATCTTGTCCTGCCTGGAGGTGAGACATCTTACCGGTGCTGTTTGTCCCAACTGCTCTTTCCTTCTTTTTTCTTTTTTTTCGTGGTACTGGGGGTTGAACCCAGGGCCTCGCACTTGCATGCATTGCAAGTACTGGACCACTGAACTGTGCCCCCAGCCTATCTTTTTTACTTTTTGAGGCAGGGTCTTGCTAAGTTACGCAGACTGCCTCTGGTCTCGAACTTGGGATCCTCCTGCCTCCGCCTCCCGAGCTGCTGGGATTACAGGTGTGCGCCACCGTGCCTGCCTTCCAACTGCCCTTTCCTTCTAGAGGAGCAGACTCCCCTGTCAGGGACGGCCCTCAAGCTCTTTCTCAGGGCGAATTCTGCCTGGGGGCTCACCAGTCACTTGTGCTGCCAGCCCCAGTGGGGACAGCACAGGTCCTCCCCCTAGCTGTCTTGTCTTGGGAGAGGGACAGGGCGCCAAGACCCTGTTGGCTGAGGCCCCTTTCCTCTCTGGTAGGATGAAAAGATCCAGACCCGGGAAGGGAAGCCCGCCGTGGACGCGCGCTACGAGGCCGCGTGCAACAGGCTGGCCAACAAGGCGGTGCAGCGCGGCTCAGCCGACAACGTCACGGTGATGGTGGTGCGGATAGGGCACTGAGGCGCCGCCCGTGTGGCATGCGCGTGCAGGTTCATGTTGTGTGTGCACTCTGTTTTGTGTGCTCCTGCCGGACTCCCATGGTTGTAAATAAAGGTTTCTCTCTTTTTTTTTCATAGTCTTTGGAGGTCCCTCATTGCACTTTGCCTGACGGATTTTCAGGGTTAGGTGTGTGTGCTTTGGAATGGGCTCTGGGTCTGCCTCTGTCAGCACCATCGCAGGCACCTTGGCCTGGCTTGTGATGACTGGCAGGCAGCTGGTGATGTGATATTCATCTAACGGCACGCTCTCGCCCTCACAGTGACCTGCTTGGGGAAGTGGGAGACAGGGCATGGTAGCTGGTTAGGAACAAGGCTAAGACCAGAACCAGGCCCTTGTACCCCTCTGGCTTCACTTGGGAATGGTGTTACAGAGCCCAGGAACTCGGCCCCTATGGGAGGCGATTGTCTAGGGCGTGTGCCCCACCAGGCCCCTAAACACCGCAGATGCAGCAGCCTGCTAAGAGATGTGACCTGGGTGAAGGACTCTGGAGCACTGGGCCCACCGGGTCTTCCATCTGGATCCCTGGGGGTCAGAGGCATTGCTGCAGCAAGCATTCATGCCGCTGTCCAGTATGGCCTCTGAAACCCCCTCATGTCTTAGGACAATGAGGAATTGACTCTGCTGGCCTGAAGCAGACGTCTCAGTAACGCCTCTGAGGGTCCATTGTGTACAAGATAACCAATGGTGAAAAGAACCCACGGCCAGCCTACTCGACAAACACTCATTTGCTTTCCAAGACCTTGTTTGATAGGAAATGTTACTAATTACTCTTGGTATTTTTAATGAAGCAGCTCTTGGATACTCTCATGTGTTTGGCTCAGGGGGAGGTAAGATTCTCAAACTGCCTTTCCACAACCTGGTTTGTAATGTTTGCTTCCCCCCCACTACCTTATTTGTGGTCAGTCCAGCTAGAACCTGCTTCGGATGCTACAAGCACTTCTGTACTGTAGCATTTCATGCAAATCTTAGATGCCTTCTGGGGTCTGCCATGTGGGAATGATAAAGAAAAACTGACAGTTCTGCCCCCCTCCCTAGGGAGCATTGTTAAGTGCCATCCAATTGGTGTCCGACTCATAGTGACCCTATGTACAACACGCAAGAAACACTTGTCAGTGCTTCTCTGCTATTCATAGGGTTTTTAATGGCTGCTTGTTTTTTGGGAGTGGGTTGCCAGGTCCTTCTCCCATAGGGAGTATTAAGAGCCAGGTATCTGTTTCCACTGGGGGCAGCAGAGTGACCTCAGGGAAGAAAAGAACTGGGTACCTCCAAGTCAGGAAACAATTGTGTTTGGTGAACGTCTTCGTGCAGCACACCAGGAGTCATTCTGGGCCCAAGGCTATGATTTGTGTCCCTAAATATCACTGTCCCCTCCTGGGAGAGGCTTCCTTGGCAAGGCCTCCTCCTGCCACCTCAGGGGAGGCCGCCACTGCCCTGCCTGCTCTTCCAGAGCTCCCGCCTCAGCATCCTTGGAGACCTGGGTTGAAAGCACGATTCTGAATCTCCGCTCTGCACTATATGGCTTTATGTGGTCACGGGCACATCAAAGGCAGTTACACAAATGCATTCCACCTGGCAGTCTTGCACGATAAATGCGTGCTGGCTGCTGTGTAACACTGAGGTTGTAAAAGTGAGAGATATGCATGCATGGCTTTCTCCAGTGTAAAAGATAACTTCGCTGAAGTGTCTGCACCCGCTGGATACAGGGAAACCCAGGGAGGGGGGGGTCCACACCACCCTTACCAAAGGGCTCGGGAGTCAGGACCCAGGCCAGCCGGTGCTTCCTGGTAGGGTGGGTACAGACTCTACTGAGAATCGGGCCAGGCCTGCCCACGGGGCAGACCAGTCCTTTACCCACTACCCGTCGCTGAGCTTGAGCAGCCTGGCTCTGGGAGAGGCTTGATCTGGAGGGTGGGTGGGGAAGTTGGATCACTCCGCTTGGCTGTGCGCACCTTATCCTGGGGCCGGCTGGAAGGCTCCCTGGCTGGCCCTGTCCCCTTCCCTCCCAGGCTTGAGCCAGGCCAGCTGTGGGCCTGTGAGGGCCTTTGCTGCCCGGAGAGTGCGTGGTCAGCTCTTGTGCAGCAGGCACTGGGGCCCTGCTGAGGGCCTTGTTCTCTTCACTGCTACACGGGGCCAGGCCTGCTCTTAAGGGAAAAGCTGGGAGGCTCCACGGAAGCGAGCTCCAGGCCAGCAGCCCCACAGCAACTCCCAGGAACTGCCCCTACCCCTTTAGCATGAGTCCGAGCCCAGAGCCACCCTGCCACCCACGTGGCAGAGGCCATCCCAGGGCCCACTCGGCTGCCCCAACCCTGCAGCAGGAGCAGGCTGCTCAGGAGGAAAGCCTAGGAGTCCCCTGTCCAGATGATGGGCAGCTGTCTCCCCTCTGTGCAGCTGCTCTGCAGCTCTTCCTTGGTGGGCAGGTCCCAGCAGGGAGCCAGAGCCTCGGAGGGAGGGCAGCAGGGGGGTGGGGTTTGTAGGCCAGGCCAGCCTCTGATAGGGCAGAGGAGGCCTTGTGCAAGAGGTGGTATGAGAGTTCCTTTTTTTTTTTTTTTCCCCCCCATTACTGAGGGTTGAACCCAGGGCCTCAAGCCTGCATGCTTTGCAAGTGCTGGACCACTGAGCTGCACCCCCAGCCCTTTTTTTTTTTTTTTTTTTTTTTACTTTTTGAGACAGGGTCTCGCTAAGTTACGCAGACTGCCTCTGGTCTTGAACTTGCGATCCTCCTGCCTCCGCCTCCCAAGCTGCTGGGATGACAGGCGTGCGCCACCTCGCCCGGCTCGAGAGTTCCCACTTGTTAAGGCATCTGCCAGGGGACCTGTGATCAGTCTTACAAACACTAGAAGTGGAGTCAGCTGCTGGAAAGCAGGCCCAGCCTCACTCACCCCCCAGAAACCCCCAGCCCACATCCCTCAGGCCCCTGCGGCTGCTGTGCCAAGGTCCCGCAGCAAATTTTGGGTTCACTGGTCATGGCAGACGAAGCAGCTCCCTGACATCCAGGACCAGGCGCAGACATGATGGGGAGAAGGGCATGCAGGGCCAGGAGCCCAGACAGACAGGGCGAGTGGTCCCAAGACAGCCCGGCCTCCCCGCCAAGCAGCAAGGACACAGCCTGCTTCCCCTCGGCAGCCCCTCAGCCCTCCACGGGGACCCTCTTCCAGGCAGGGCACTGGCCAGGGCCCACTGTGGTCCATGAGAATGCTAAGAAAGATGGAGAAGTTTGCGCCAGGCCACAGGAGAGAACCTGAGGCTGAGTAGGGCCGTGAAGAGGTCAGGTCTGGCTGGGGACAGAGCAAGTGCTGCCAGGCATGCTGGCCATCTCCAGGGTCCTGAGATCGCTGTGGGTTCTGGGACAGCCGGCTGGTGTCTCCTCTGCAGGACTGCCCGCGATGGCCGGCTCTGGGCTGACCGACGATGGCCAGGGCGGGGAGAGTTCCACATGGGCCTCCTCTGACACGAGGCCACTGGCGTTCCAACACCGTGTGGACATTGGATCCTTGCTGCACTTGCCTGGCGGAGGTGAGGGCCTGCAGCAGCCGCTCACACTCCCAGGAGGACTGCGCTGAAGTAGGAGCCACTGCGCACGGTGACGGCAGAGCCACTGGCGTTGTCCAAGAAGACAGAGGTGTACTGCTCCGCCTGCAGGAAAGGGCGCCCGTCAGGCATCAGGGGCCCCTCGGCAGAGGCCCCCACAGCCTCCCGTGCGCCCCAGCGTCAGCACCCACACGCCTGCCCATTCTGCCTCACACAGAAGAGGGACCCAGGCCTGGGCCAGAGTGCTTGGCAGGCTTGGACTGGAGCCCGGCATCCCACTGCCCAGCGTGCCGGAGCCAGCCCTGGGAGGGGCGGGGTGAGGTCCCAGAGGCCCACAGCGTGCTCTGCTGTAAGCATTGTCCCTCACAGCCTGCTCGGGTCTCAGGAGAGCAGGGCTCCTGCCTGGCTGCCACAGTGTGGTCTGTGCACCAGTAGCGTTGCATCCCCCGGAACGCCAAATGCAGAGCCGGGGATCGAGCAGGCCACCTGCACCTGAAGCTCCAGGTGGAACATGTTCCCTGTGAGTTCACCAGACGCCACGCTTCATGTACCACAGCCGGCTCTGGAGCCAGACTGCCCGGGCTGGAGCTTGGGCAAGTTAGGGAAGCGACACCCGTGCCCACCTCAGAGCTCCAAAAACCGCAGGGGGACTAGTCCATCTCTGTGCCAAACTTCTTTTTGGTAAATTCACCTTTACACCAACATCCCTCCCGCTAGCCAAATACCCACAGTGCCAAGAAAGACACTGTCACTTAGGTTTCACACGGGAAGTAACTAGACCTCAGGCTTTTTTTTTTTTTTTTTTTTTTTTTTTTTTTTTGCAGTACTGGGGGTTGAACCCAGAGCCTCGTGCCTGCATGCTCTGCAAGTGCTGGACCACTGAGCTGTATCCTCAGCCCATTTTTTTACTTTTTGAGACAGGGTCTCGCTAAGGTACGCAGACTGCCTCTGGTTGCGAACTTACTATCCTGCCTCTGCCTGCCTAGCCGCTGGGATTACAGGCGCGTGCCATAGCGCCTGGCACTAGACCTCAGGCTTCCTACAGTCGCCGTGGCCCCAGGCATCATGAAGCTCTGTCCACCCTCCACTTGGCCCCAGGGAGGGCCTCGGCAGGTGGGAGCATCCAGTGCAGAACAGGGTGCCTGCCTGGGAGAGCTGGAAACTCAACCACAGAGCCACGCAGGTGCTAGAGGCCAGGCCTCTCGGGAAGATTGGGTGGGAGCCAGCCCTGCGAGGGGCCAGGGGGAGGTCCGAGAGGCCCACAGCGTTCTCTGCTGTTTGGAGGGAGATTGACTGCCTGGGCCAGCACCCGCACTCGAGAGTGGCTCAGAGCCGCCTCTGTGCCTGGAGTCTGGGGGCGTTGTGCCCAGCGGTCCTGAGCGCATGCCAGCACCTCCCTGCCCGTGGCCGAACCTGAACGGCCCCACGCACCTGCAGGTACAGCACACCGTTTACGGAGATGGTGAACAGCTCGCTGCTGCTCTCCAGGCCCATGACGGTCTCCAGGGAGCTGTGGCCAAGACGGAAGGAGGGTCAGCCTGTCCCCGGGCCCCACCACCTTCACTCACAGCAAAGTGCCTGGTCCTGGCCCGTCTTCCAGCGGAGGTGGTGTTTGAACGGGGTCCTCCAGGAGAGGAAAGGACAAGGCCAAAGCCAGGCTTCCTTCACCTGGAAAGGCGAGGCCAGAACCAAGCAAAGAGCAGCCAAATGCTGGCTCCCATGGGAAGTGGGACATCAGCTGGTGCAGAGGGAGGAGGGGGTGGGGCAGCCGGTGACACAAAAAGCCTGTTAGGGCCCACAGATCCAGGGCTTCCAAAGCCCAGCTAAGAAGTGTGAAAGTCCCCATTCCCGATGCCTTCCCCAGCCACGTGCACAGCCCTGCTATGTGCCTGGGCTCAGTTCCAGATGCCAGGCAGACAGAAAAGCCCGAAGTCCCTGCCCTCAGGGACCACCTGGAGCTGGGTGGCACCAGATGTCATCAGGGGAAAAGCTCACAGGTGAGGGGTGGCAGGGTTAGCTCCCTTTGGCCTCTGGACGGGAGTCGGAGCATGAGGGGGGGGACAGGAAGGAGGCAGGAGGTGGGGAAGGGGTTGCGGCAATGTGGGCAGGGAGTGGCGTCAGATGCACATTTTTAGCCGTCCTGGGAAGGTGGGGATGGAGGTCGGGGTCTTTCTGAGCTGGCTGGGTTGCAGGGGCATGGGCGGGCACCACTCACGCGTTGCGCAGGCACTGGGATTGGATGCAAATGAGCAGGCGCAGGCGGTCCCGGGGGCGCGGTGGACCCCGCCTCGGTGGCTCTGCAAGCGCTGCGGGGAGGGCGGTCACGGTCACGCTCGCTGGTGGGCGCTGCCAGGGCAGCGGGCGGCCCCCACGCCCGGGCCTCACCTACGTGCAGGGTGGCGGCAAGCGCGTAGAAGCCGGCCACGGGCGCTGTGTACTGGCCGCTGGTCAGGTTCAGGCCCGAGCCGCGGCGGAAGGCGCCCTCGGCGTCCGGCTGCGGGACGCACGGAGGTCACCCCGGGTGTCGCCCCATCCCGCACCCACTGCCCGCCCGCGGCCCGCTCACCAGGTAGTAGGTGCCCAGCTCCTGCAGCGCGCGCCGTGCCACCGGCCAGTCCCGGCGCAGGCGGCAGTGGAAGGCGGCCTCCACGCGTGGGCCCGCTGCCAGCAGCGCCGGCACCGCGCCCGCGTCCTCCGCATCCTCCGCGTCGCTCTTCCCCGCAGCGGCCGGCTGGGCGGGACGCTCCGAGCGCTCGCGCTGCTGCACAGCGCCTGGTACAGAGTGGTCAGTGGCATGCCAAGGACCACCCTGCCCGCCCGGGAGGGCTTGGGTCCAGGGCACTGCAGTCCAGAACCCACTCGAGGCATCTCTGGGAAAGTCTGGGGAGACGGCTGGGGACCCCGTGGCTGCCGGTTTCCCTTCACATTTTGTCTATCAGGAAGCTCTGGGCAGGCAAGCACCAGCTTCCGGGGCCCTCGTCCTCCAGCCTCACCTGTCTCTCATACCCACATATTTGGAAAGTAAAGTGTAAATAAATAAATAACTAGGGCTGGGATTTAGCTCAGTTGGTAGAGCGCCGCTCTGCAGTCTCTGAGGTCCCGAGTTTGATTCCCAGCACTGCAAAATCGGGAGAAGGATGTGGCAACCCACCCCCGAGGCAATCCCGAAACAATTAGCCATTGAAAACCCTATAATGGTCGCTATGAGTCGGACTCAACTCCATGGCACCTAACAACAACAACAACAAATAAATAACTAAGGCAGCCGTACAGGAACTAACAGAGGCCCCTTATCCACTGGAGGTGGTGTTTAAAATGAACAGTTCAGTGGATGGAAGTGGGGCAAGGGTTCCTAAGAGTATAATCAAGTCCAGAAAATAACATGAGCCTCTGCCTGGGAGCTGGAGGCAGTGCAGGTGGCACCTGGGCAGGGCGCTTGCCTCCCAGCTGGCGCACAGGTGCAGGTCAGGAGCACTACAGGGGCACTGAGTGGCGTCCACCTTCCTCCATGAGCCCCCCCCCCCCCCCCCCCCCCCCCCCCCCCCCCCCCCCCCCCCCCCCCCCCCCCCCCCCCCCCCCCCCGTGATCCTCCTGCCCATCCCCAGCCCTCCGCAGACTGGACAGTTGAGTGCTCAGGTCGCCCCGCTGGGACCCTCTGCCCAGACCTGAGCCTGCGCCCCCGAGGGTGGCACCCTCACCTTTCAGCAGCAGCTGGAATTCCTTCACCAGGGCCTCAGGCGGGATGAGGGGGCCTGGGGGACCTCGGGGACCAGGTGGGCCGGGAGGGCCTGGCAAGCCAAGCTGGAAAGGAAGCTTGGCTATGAGGCCATCTGAGAAGATGCTGGGAGCCACGGCGTCCCCTCCGCCAGCTCAGAGAGACAGGCTGGGAGCACACGTGGTGCGTGGGCTCTGAGCACCACCAGGTCTAAAGCCACCTCCCTGAGGACGGGGACAAGATGGTGCTGGAGAGGAGCGGCTGGTGGGGCCCAGGCAGGCAGGCTCAGTGTCTGCTGCTGGGGTTCCCAGAGGAAAGCAGGCTTTGGAGACCCACATCTCGGGGTCTGGCATCAGCTGGGCGTGCCCACTGCGCCTGGCCCTCAGGGAGCCCGAGCTGGGCTGAGTCAGGACCCGACACAGGAGGCAGTCCTCTACCCGGGGAGCTTGGTCAGGCCAGGTGGCTCAGAGGGCAGTGTGGTGGGCTAGGCCACGGTGCATTCCATCACTGGGTCAGTTGCTGGGCAGGTGAGGCTGCCCTCTGTGGGCAGAGACGCCCGACACCCTTATCCAGAACTCTTGGCCGTAGGGGACAAGGCCCTCTCTGGGGACTCAAGGCGAGTTGGCCATTAGGACCCTGCATCAGATCCCTGTCTGGGTCAAGCCAAGGCTGAGTAAGGGTGGGAAACCAAAGCTGCCCAGGCCTCCCACGTCACACCAGCCTTCATGGAGGCAGTCCAGCATATGCACAGATGGCTGGGCGTGGAGGGAAGAAAAAGGGCGTGGCCTTGCAGGGGCGTGGGGTGAGTGGTTGGAACCAGGCCCTCAACTGGGCTCTCGCTGGGCCCCTGCCTGGCGCTTGCTTCCTGTGTTCCCTCTCCGAGGGCGCTGCCGGCCATGGTAGGGTGCACTAGGGAGCTGGGGAGGGCGCTGCTCACCTTCAGCCGCCTGTCCTGGCCCCTGGCCGCCCTCTTGCTGTTGACACCCTTGTTGCTCTGCCGGACAAAGAGCATCCAGGCATCCCGGGGTTCGATGCTTCGCGCTTGCGTGGCGGGGGGATCCTGGAACAGAGGCGGCCTGACAAGTGGATGCTCCCCAGCAGTGCCGCTCACCCGCCACACAGGCAGCAAGCTCCTCGGGGCTGCCCTGCAGTGCCCTCAGGGGCACCACGGCCCTCCCTGCCACCCCCTCCTCCTGACCCGTGGAGGAGGTCGCTGAGGGCCAGGTTGCAGCACGGCCTGGGCTCTCTGCTCTTGGGAAGCAGCCCGGGGGCGAGGAGGAAGATGGGGTGCAGGCTCTGCAGCACTGCCGGGCTCAGGATGCACAGGGACAGCACCCGGGCCGTCACAGTCGCCAAGATGTGCGCACTGGCACGTGCGGGTGCTCAGGAGAAGTCTGTGGGTACGGGGAGCCCCACCACCCACACACCCTCCGGCTCCTCCCCACGGCCAGGAGCTCTGGGCAGGCAATTTCAGCCTTGAAGACTCTGCGAGCCACAGGGCACAGTGGGCATGGGGACTGGGTGAGATTTCCTGACTCGGGCCTCCACGTAGGACGTTCATCTTTCTCTGGTGCTTTTAAGACACTGACCCAAGCAAGGCTTCACACCCATGAAAAACTAGCTTCAGGTGCTGGTGCAGATTCAATTTGTTAAAATTTAGAGGGTTCAGGTTTGGGTTTATAAATCCTACGTGTAGGTGGTGGTGGTGGTGTTAGGTGCCCTCGGGTCTGTATCCGACTCATAGCAACCCTATGTACAACATATGAAACACTACTGTCAGTGCTTCTCTGCTATTCATAGGGTTTTCAACTGCTGATTGTTTTTTGGAAGTGGGCTGCCAGGTCCTTCTCCCAAGCCTACACACCTGGTGTTCCCAGGTGGTTTCCCATCCAAGTACTAACCAGGTCTCCCATCCAAGTACTAACCAGGTGAGATGGGATCGGATGCCACAGTGGTACAGCTGCAGGCTGTGTGAAGATAGATGAAAAAATTTTTTTCAGTATTTTTCAATTTTCAAATAGGCAATGATACAAAGACAAACAAACATTACAAGCTGAACCCAAACCCAGTTTTTCACTGGTTTAGGTTCAAGTTGAGAAAAAAAAAATTTTAATGCTTGCACAGAAACCGGGTTCAGGGTTTGAGTTCAGATTCAAGTCAAAGCCCTGCTTGCTACACATACGCTTTAAACCTGAACCCACACTGAGCCCGCACCTGACCCTGAACCCAGGTTTTCACGGGTCTGAAGCCCTGGACCCAACGAAGACAGTGACACTTCAAGAAATACCCATCCCTTGGCACGTAGATCTGACAGGCCCCACGGGAGCAGACCTCTGGGAGGAACCCTGTTTCCTGGGAGAGAGGGATTTGGGCAGTAGGTCTCAGAGGGCCGAGCCGGGCAGGGCTGCCAGCGGGGAGGCAGTGGCCCAATGTGGCTTGGATGAGGCCACGGGCAGGCGCTCTTGGGGCTGCTAGAAGGACCCAGGATCTTAGCACTGAAGAGGCCCCAGCTGGGCTGGAGGGAGTGCTGAAACTCATGGAGCACAAGGGTCTGGGACCCCAGGAGTCGGGGTGGGGACCAGGCAGCTGCCTTCACCCACAGAGCTCGTCAGCCATGAAGTCTTGCTGAGAAAGCAGCCTTAGGGCCCAGGGGCCTCTTGGCTCCCCAAGAAGGGTCCAAGACCCAAAGCCCACCTGGAGCCTCCCCAGGCCCCTCTGTGCTTCCTGGTGACTATATTCTGCCATCTAAAAGGTTGCCTTGCCTCGTGGGGGGGCGGCAGCGGACTGCTGGGGGCATTTCCTCTAGTCCACAGGAAGCCAGTGGGTGAGGCAGAGAGCCGTGGAGGCTCTGGGGAGGCCCCGCAGATGGCCCCAGGCTGTTGCCATGGCCAAGCCTGTTAGTGGACCTCTTCTTGCCCAAGGGCAGTCAGGCCTCGCATGGGGCTTCCCTGAGTCTGGCCCACAAGACAGTGAGACCTAGAGACCCTCCCTGCTGGTTTCCGCACTGAAAGGCCCCAACCCCCCAACCCCCAAGGGCTGCTGGAAGTGCCACTGGCTCTCCCTCCCCAGGCCTCCTTCCCACACTCTGTGACCCACATCCGGCCCCAGCATTTCGTGCAGGGACCCTGGGACGGAAGGGCCAGGCTGAGCCACACACCACCCCTTCCCAGCCAGGAGTTGCCTGGCAGAAAGAGGGTGGCGCTGGGCCCCAGCCCCCCAGGGCACTTTCTCTTTTGCCCCAGGCAGACCCGGTTCTGTAGCTTGCTTGGCCAGTGCAAACCGCCTCCCAGATTCATGAGAATCACGCTGTCTACATTTCACGCTTGATTTTCCCAACTTCTTTTATTGGCCCAGTGGAAGCATTTAGTGTTAAATCAAACAACTACTCCCCAAACCAGCGCCAGGTGCTAGGGTTGAGCCCAGCTGGTAGTGCTGCTCTGCATGCTCTGGGGTCCTGGGTTCGATCCCCAGCACCGTAAAAATGGGAGAAGGACCTGGCAGCCCACTCCTGAAATAATTAGCAGAGAAGCACTGACACCGTGCTGGCGTGGCACAGAGTGGGAGCGTGTGGTCCTGTCCTACACAGGGTGGCTATGAGTGGAACCCGCGCCACCACCCTGCACAACAAACCAAGGCCAAGGCTGCCCTTTGCACCCAGCCACTGTGCAGAGGGCGCATCTACACGATCCACCTGTTTGTCATCAGAGCCCCAAAGAGACGCGTTTGGGGCGGAGGACACTGGCCAGCCCAGGTCCCTTCCTGCTGGGCCACTGGTCTCACCGCCCCCTGGCCTTGCTGGCCCTCCGCCTCCGGGAGTGTGGCCTGGAGGACCGCAGGGAGGGCTCGGGGTGCGCCCAGTCTTACCGGCTGAGTCTCGGCGGGGCCGGCGGGCAGCTCAGCCCCGGCAGGCCTGGGCCGCGGGCGGCTCCCCGCGGGCGGGCCGGGCTCGGGGGCGCCGAGGTCGGCGGCGAAGGCCAGCAGCGCAGCGCACGCGAGCAGCAGGGGTGTCCCGGGGGCGCGGCGCGCGAGGGCCATGCGGGCGGCTGCTCGGGCGGCAGCGGGCGCCGAGGCCCGGCCCGACCCGCGCCTTATAACGCGCTTGAATTCCCCGCCTCGCCTGCGGCCGCCCCGCCGCGCCCCCTCCCGGCCCGGTGCACGCCGCAGGCGCCCCCTCGCGTCCCGCCGGCCACCCGGGCTCCGGCTCGGCTCTCCAGCGCGCGGAGCCCAGGCGTCCTCGTCCCCACGGTCCCGCATGTCCTCTGCAGTCCCCCAGGCGCCCTTCTCTTGTCCCTGGAGCCCAGAGAGGCCCCGGTCCCAGCGACAGGTTGAGCTCCTTGGAGCCAAGAAGCCCTGTCGCAGAGGGGACCCCTCCTTTCCAGGCTGCCGCGGCCCCTGCCTGCGGTGCCCTGGCCAGGTCTGGGGGCAGGCGGACCCCAGGCTGCCCGCGGCTGGGCAGGGTACCCCTCAGCTGGAGATGAAGGCTGGAGGGACGCGCACCAGCTCTCCCGCCTCGACCGCACCTGGTGGGCACGCGGCACAGTGCGCGTTAGAGCCAGCGGGGCTCCCCCAGGACAGGAGTCTGTGCGGGGAGGCCTCCCGCGTCCTGTGTCAGCGTGCGCTGGCGACTGGAGGGTGTGCCATCAGGCAGGTGACCTGCCCAGCCTCTGGGGAAGGGCCAAGGTGAACCTCCGCCTCAGCCACCGTGTCTGGCCACTCCTGCTTCGCTCTTGGCAACTTAGTGCCAGGGGATGGGGAAAGCCGGAGAAGCTGCGCTTGGTTATTTAGAGTAAGCAAGGCTCTGGGTAGCCTGCAGAAGCTAAGCAGGGTCAGGCCTGGTTAATACTTGGATGGGAGACCGCCTGGGAACACCAGCTGCTGTAGGCTTGGGAGACCCACCGGCAACCCACTCCCAAAAATCAATCAGCCATTGAAAACCCTATGTACAGCAGAGAAGCAATGACAATAGTGTTTCGCCTGTTGTATGTAGGGTCACTATGAGTTAGATACTGACTCAATAGCACCTAACAACAACAACAACAAGGCTCTGGGTGGTAATCCTGCTGGGGATTCTGCCTCCTCCCTGTAGGCTGTGGGGGTGGTAGTGGGGGCTGCCTGGGATAGGGGGTACTCAGAGAGGAAAGACCCTGCCCACCTGACAGTTTGTCCTTGCAGAGGTCAGTGATCCACAGACTTACTTTATGAACACATCCTTGCCTGGCGGGCTAGGCCTGCAAATGAAAAGTTCTATACTGAAAAGTGAACACATGATTTTTTTAAAAAAAGATTACCAGTGGAATGAAAAAGCATTAATTCCTGTAAGTATTAGAGATCTCTAAGAACAGATCTGAGAAATACTGGCTTTTTTTTTTTTTTTTTTTTTTCCTGGTACTGGGGGTTGAACCCATGACCTCAAGCATGATTTGCAAGTGCTCTACCACTGGGCTGCAGCCCTTGCAGATTTTTTATTTTTTATTTTGAGACAGAGTCTCACTACATTATGCAGGCTGCCTCTGGCCTTGAACTTAAGCTCCTCCTGCCTCCACCTCCAGGTTGCTGGGATTACAGGCATGCGCCACTGCGCCCGGAGAAGTGTTGGCTTTTGAACATGCACTCAACAGAACATCTGAATTTATTTGATTTGGAAACATTTGCCAGATTTGCCAGAATTCAGGACATTTGTTTCCAAATCCATGCACCCATGGGAGGGCATTGTGGCAAAACCGTCAGAGAACTGAGGATGTCCCAGGTGATTTTATCTCTGGTCCCACTGGTCCTCTGGTCCATTGAGGAGCCTGGCGTGGGGAACTTGCTGTGGCGGGTATGGCTGGGGTGGGGGCTGCTCTGTGTGAAGCGTTAGAAAGTTGTCCCATTTCCCTTATTCAGCGAGACTCTGCGCCACAGGAAGAGAGCTTGGGGCGTCCTCCTTCCCGAGACCTGCACCTGCCCTGGGAGGCAGCTCCATGCACAGCACCTCTGGCCTCTGGAAAGCCCACCCATGCCCAGCACCTCACTCAGCCCCTCTACCAGCCTAGAGATGTGGCTGGCATGCCCAAGCATGCACAGTTCCTCGGTGTTGGGGATTTTTAAAATGCACCCCCTAACTAGGGTCCCTCATACTAGCCTGAGGGACTGACCTCTAGGTGACCCCAGGGCCACATTCCACTCACTCACTCCTACCCCTCCCATCCAGTGAGCAAAGATGGCCCCTGACCAGCCTGACCACCTCAACCACCTCAATTTTGATTGGCTACCCCTGGCACGCCAGTTAAATAACTGCCCCTACCTGGCAGGTATGACAGTTTACCTGCTGTACCTGTCAGGAATGTGCCCTGATTGGCTATCCCCAGTACACACTCCCTCTGGGAGCCTATATGAGCAAGCCCCGGGACCCCACTTCACCCCACCACCATTCTCCGTCCTTCAGCTGCTGTCCAGACCCCATCACCTTGATTCAGCGCTCCCCAATCCAGCGGAAGATCTCCAAGCAAGCCGACGCGTCAAGACCAGGGGCCCCGAAGCACTGAAGGCTACAAGCAAGCCATGAAGAGCCTCTCAATTCCTCCCATCCCTGGGAAGGAGGGAGGCAGAGAAGGTGAGCTGCGAGAGTCAAGACCACTGGACCTCCAGCCCAGCGGAACACCAGTTGCTTGTAGCTGTGCCTTTAAGGCTGAGCTGTTCCACCAGTGAGCTGAGGGTACCATAGAATGCTGCAGGCTTAGAGCCAGCACTTGAGCACTTGACAGGGGCTGCTTGCTGGTTGCACCCCACTTAGCGAGTAACCCAATAAACTTTCCCTCTCCTGTTTCCCACAGAAGGTCTCCTGAGGTCCTTCTTTGGCACCTCCGGCCACTACACCAACCCAGTCCAGTGGGTCCCCGATACCCACTTGGTGTCAGGGCAAGGCTCTGACCTCTGCGGGGCCTGAGCCGAACCCCGACACCTCGGCAGCACCGGGCTTGGGGTGGGCATCCCAGCCATCTTCCACTGGGCACAGTAATTTCTTCAGAGCCTGGATTTTCCCTCTGGGGTCTTCCTGCCTAGGTGGTGTGAGGCTGAGCTCCTGCTGAGTGAGAGGTTATGGAGAGAGCGTGGCCCTGTCTTTTCCCGGTGAGGAGCAGGCTCCCGCAGGCCCATGAGGTTGGGGCTCACGTGGATGCTGTTGGGCCCTAACTGCGTCTGGGAAGGTGAGGCTGCCACATGGAGGGCCTTGCAGGGATGATGGCCCTGACTGAGGGCATGACCCTACGAGGTTGGAACCATGTGTCCTTTGCCCACCCAGCACTGAGGACAGGGGCGGTTGCCATGTGAAAGCAGTTATTTTCCCAAACAGTGAGTGATCCCAGTGAGGTCATGGGCTCTGCCACAGGCTCCAGATCCGATTGGTTCTGGTGCTGACATGGCCTTCTGAATCCGCAGCCCAGGCGACGATGACACAGCCCCAGCCGGGCAGGAGGCCTCAGAGGTCTGGGCCTTCGGGATGGGCCCCAGCACGGCCGTGGGGTCCCATGTCCAAACACCTTCCCCTTGAGGAGGGCAGAGCTCACCAAAGAATCCTGCAGCTCACAGAACCCCAAGACCAGCGGCCTCGCAGCCCCATCCACAAGTGGGACCTTTGGGGCGGAAGTGCCACCTGAGAGTGGGAGGGGTCCCCATGAGCCTTCATGCCTGGCCGAAATCTAATCCTCATTCCTGAGCCTTCCTGCTGTGGCCTCAGCCTGGCTTCACAGTGCACAAAGCTGTTCCCAGCCGCTCTCTTCCTCTGTGGGGAGGCCCTCTGCCCATGAGTCATGGGAACCAGAGCTGCCTTTGCCCGGGGAACATGGGGAGCCTGGACTCCACTTGCTCTGTGGCCTCAAGGGCAGAGATGGGCAGCCTCAGTGTCTCCCCAGCCTGCCCCATGCTCAGGTCACCTGACACTCCATCATGGGGTTATCCCACCACACAGACAAGGAGAGGCGTGGATCTCAGCAGGGACCCGAGGTCAGGGGTCACGAAGCAAAATCTCATTCAGGTCCAACCCCACAACTTGCATTCAGCCTCTCTGAGGAACCACAGACTGAATTCAAGTCATTAGACATTGACTATATTCCTGCTACAAGCTGGGCCCAGGGCCCAGCTGAGTGTGTCCTGGACAGATCAGGGATACTGTGGTCTCCCTGGAGAGTTCTTCCTCACCTGGTTGCCAATCATGGGCTCCTGAAGACCCTGTGTCCTCCTGAGGGCCCCTTGTGCTCCTGAGGACCCCATATGCTCCTGAGGGCCCCATGTGCTCCTGAGGGCCCAGTGTGCTCCTGATGACCCCATGTGCTCCTGATGACCCCATGTGCTCCCGAGGGCCCCATGTGTCCCTGAGGGCCGCATATGCTCCTGAGGACCCCATGTGCTACTGAGGGCCCCATGTGCTCCTGACGACCCCATGTGCTATGGCTCCATGTGCTCCTGAGTACTGAGTTCCGCTGAGGGGCCTCAGTTTACCCAGTGGCATCATGGGAAGCTTCCACTTGGCCCACATGAGCCCGCTGCAGCTTAGAGGGTGTTTCATTTCCCTCTGCAGGCCTGAGAGTTTGGGAGCTTTGCCCACGTTCCAAAATGTCCAAACCCCTCTCCAGAAGCCCGCATTGGCCTGAACCTTCCCAGTCATTTTTTCCTGGGACTTTGACCACGAAAGACGATGCCTTGGGCTGCCCTGTGTCCGTTCCTCATGTGAGTGATTCTCAGCTTTCCCCAGTGTTTGATTCGTGGGCCTGAGAGCTTCCGTGCTCTGTTCTGGTGTCGTCCCCCCACCCCACCCGCTCTCTGTCCCTGGGTCCTTTGTGGACTGTGCCGGTAGCCTCTGGGGTCTGGTTGGTTTGGCCAGTGGGTGGAATAGCAGGGGACAGGGCAGGGGACTGAGGAGCTGCACCCCTTGGGAGCCGTCTCACACGAGCTGATGTGCACCTGAGGCTTCCCTAGTCCCGGAGGCTGGCGGGGAGGCTCCCGCTGATGCCAGCTCTGCCTGGTCTCCGTAACCTGCACACAGTGTGGACCAAGCCTTGACTAGACTCCTCTCGCTCCCCAGCCTGAGGGCAGTCTGTCTCCTGGGACCCTGATGCAGCAACTGTCCTAGAACGGGGAGCTCTGCTGGCCAGACGAGCTGAGGATCAGGCCCCGGTTGGCATGTGCCCCCTGCAGGGCTGCCCACTGCCCCTCACCCAGGGGTGTGGGCAGGGAGCTGGCTCGCCCAAGCCCACTGCCCTTCCAACTCCTCACTTCCGACCAAAGCCTGTTCGACTCTTCAGTCTCCACTTCCCAGCAGCCCTGGGCTGACTTCCTGTACTGCCAGGAAACAGCTCGGGAGCCTTCTCTGTGGCAGCACCACGCATCCCAGAACCCTCGCCCTGTTTTCACTCACCACCAGTCAGGTGACTCCCAGGGTCCACATTCTGCCCCTTTGGGAGCAGGCATCCAGAGGCCCTGCCCTGCATGCTCGGGGCCACCTCAGTTCTCCCTTGAGAATCGAGTGGGAAAAGCCGGGTCCAGGAGCAAATTGGATCCGGTGGGAGAGGCCCCGGGGGTTCCTGTCCTAGAACCCAAGGATGTCCGAGGCCCCTCTGTTCTCGTGGGCCCTCCTTGGAGAGGAAGCCCCATTCTAGAGGGAGACGGGAGCTACCCAAGACCGTGGCAGGCCAGTGCCAGGACTGGCACCGGCTGGATCCCACTCGGATTGCTGCCCCGTGTCCTCTGACAGAGCCTGTGGCAGACTTGCAGCTCCCATGCAGAGAGTTCTTTATGTCTCCTTGGTTACAAACGTCAGGCCCGGTTCAGGATGAGAGAGAGGATGCGGGAGGCCAGCCCAGGCCGAGGCAGGTCCCCAGGGAGACTCTAGTGCCCTGGGGTAGGTCTGAGCTCCCTGAAGCTCCCCATGCCCCGCAGGAGAGACCCTCAGATGCCACCCACTGCTTGCTCTCAGGAGGTGGCTGGGGGCCTTCGCCAGAAGTTCTTGCTGACCCTTGTGTGGGTCTCACGTCGTGGGAAGAGCCTTTGTTTGGCTGAAACCTGCCCTGTCTGCTGGCTGCCCCAGGGCCCTTGCTCCTTACCCTGTGCCCCACCCCCTCCTTCTCAGGGCCTTCCCCCACTAGGGGAAGGAGGCTGCAGAAAGGGCCAGCAAGGGCTCGTTTGTTCTCAGAGGGTTTTTTGTTTTTGTTTTTGTTTTGTTTTTTGCAGTTCTGGGGGTTGAACCCAGGGCCTCGCGCCTGCATGCTCTGCAAGTGCTGGACCACTGAGCTGCACCCCCAGCCCTTTTTTTTTTTTTTTTTACTTTTTGAGGCAGAGTCTCGCTAAGTTAGGCAGACTGCCTATGGTCTCGAACTTGCGATCCTCCTGTCTCCACCTCCCAAGCCGCTGGGATTATAGGCCTGCGCCACTGCACCCGGCCAAAAGCTTCTTTAGAAACAGCACCAACATGCAGAGGCAGGGAGGAGCCCACTGGCTCGGGCTGCGAGTGGTGATGGCACAGCCTGCGGCCCAGACAGAGAGCTGCCTGGTCGTGCAGCTGCGGGCCCAGCCCAGCCCCTGCCTCAGCATCCTGGCCACGCCCCGTTCATCCTCATTTGGGCAGCTCCCCCAAACCCAAGGGTGGGGCAGAGGCAGGAAAAGCTGAAAATGGGTGGCCCTTGAGTTCTGAGGATGCCGTCCGAGACCCCTGGGCTCCTTTCTCTGAGGTCCCCGCACCCCAGGGGCGGCCGCGTTGCCCTCCCAACGAGGCCGCTGTCAGAGTCCAGGCCCTGACCACTTGGGCTTGGCGTGGTGTGCGTCTCCTGGGCTGCGCCAGCTGACCACTCGCGGTGGCCTGAGCCCAGGTGCAGCCCGGAGGGGACGGCAGCTCAGGTGGACAACCCCACGGGAATGAAGGAGAGGCCGATCTGAGGGTGACTGGAGCTGCCGCAGGCCCCGCCCGGCCTAGCGCTCCTGGGCGGGGCCGAAGGGCTGCGTCCACTTGGAGACGTCCAGGAAGATGGTGGAGGCCCCGTGGTAGAGCCAGAGGCGGGGCAGGGCGCCGTGGCGCGCCCAGGCGTCCCGCGCGGTGTCGTAGGCCTCCATCTCCACGTGATAGTCGCCGTCCATGCCCTGCCAGCGGCCGCCGGTCACATACAGGGCGTCCCCCAGCGGCACCAGAGCGCCGTTCTCGTGCAGGCTGTGCTGGGACTGCACCTGCAGGGGACCGGTGTCAGGGCCCAGCGGGCAGCGGAGGGTGGGAGCCAGGGGTGCCCCTGGCAGGGTGGGGGCGGGGAGGTCACTTTCCCAAGAGCTGACCCAGCCAATGGGCCCTGCAGAGCCCCTACCGGGCCCAGTCCCCCTATCTTCCCAGGTGGGCATGAGGTGCCCCTCAGCTCCAGGCCAGGAGGCCCCGGAGCCCATTTTACAGATAAGGAATGGGAGGCCTGACCAGGAGGATACTGGGCCTGTGCAAAGGCTGGCCTGGAACCCATTTGGGCTGACCCAGAATCCAAGCTTTCACCCTGGGCTGCCTGCACCCCTTTTTCTCCCATCTTCCCCTGGGGCACTGCTTCCCCCAGGGGTGCCTGAAGCAGGAGGCCCCGGAGGAAGCTGGCCCCCCCGGACCCACACCCTCACAGGGCTCCAGCTCTGGCCCCTGCGGCTTCCTCAGGCTCCATTTGCCAGGGAGGCACTGGGCTCCCCACAACCCACACCTCCCAGGGGGCATCTCCGGCCCCTGGTGCTGGAGGATCCAGGGTGGGCACCAAGGCCTGAGCCCAAGCCTCCTCCAGCGAGTTCTGAGCCAAGCCTTGGCTTCACAGCTGCTTTTTCGGAGGGGACCAGGGGGCAGATGTGGCCCAGGCCTGACAGACACCCAGGGAGGGTTGAGGCCACCATGGGACCCCTTGATGCACCTCCGCCCATGGTCTCAGGAATGCCCTGCAGAGAGGTTGGGGGGTGAGGCTGGCAGCTTTCCAGAGGCCAAAAAAACGTGGGCACTTCTGAGAGAACCCAAGACGCCAGGAAGCGCCTGCATGGCCCCCGCGTGAAGATGGCAATGGTGGCCAACCTGCCCCTGGCCCAAAGAGGGTAACATGGAGCAAGCCCTGCTGACCCCCAGGACCACGGCGTGGCCTGGCAGAGGCCCAGAGAACAGTTCCTTGGCAGGGCCCGGCCTGCAGCTGCTTCCCACGTAACAGGGGCCTCAGGGCAGAGAGCGCTGACGCCAGGGGACAGCTGTGGGTAGTGGGACGCACAGGCCTGCTGTCACCACGCTGGCCGGCTGCTGTGGGAAGAGGAACCACAGCCCCAGACACCTGGGCCGAGAGGCAGGTGGCAGAAGGTCGGCCCAAGGTCCAGCTCAGGCCTCCAAGGAGGACAAAGGCCGGGGCTACGTGTGTCCACCTCCCACGCCCTCCCTGGGCTCAGTGTCAGAGAAGAGGTGGGGAGCAGGAGGGCACTGGGGCTAGCATGTTGTTGTTGTTGTTAGGTGCCATCGAGTCATGCCTGACTCATAGCGACCCTCATAGCGTTTTCAATGGCTGACTGTTTCAGGATTGCCTTGGGAGTGGGTTGCCACATCCTTCTCCCATTTTGCGGTGCTGGGAATCGAACTCGGGACCTCAGAGACTGCAGAGCAGCGCTCTACCAACTGAGCTAAATCCCAGCCGGCCCGGGGCTAGCATAGGAGGCGCAAAACTGGCTGCTCCCCAGGCTTGCAGTTCAGGAGTCCCCGTCCCCCACACCCTTCCCAACCTCCCTTGGGGCGAGAGGCTGACTGTCTCCTTCCACCCCAGGAAGGAGCGGCTGGCTTTCGCCCTGTGGCTGCCCTGGAGGGAGCCACCCACGAAGCCTGGATTTGTCCCCAGAGAAGGAAGACAGCGCCCCGCTCTGGGAAGATGAGCAGCAAGGGGACAGAGCACCAGTGGCAACCGCAGCCCCTGGCCACGCCCACCAGCGTCTCGGGGCGGGGCCTTGGGCTCTGGGGAGACATCCAGCCCTGCCCCCTCTCTGCAGCAGCCCTGCCCTGGTGGTCTGCAGGCCGAGTCCTGGCCAGGCTCCCCCAGGGACAGTGGGAGGCAAGAGGACGCCCACCTTCTGCCACAGGTTCGCCCCTGGGTCGTACACGTAGACCTTCTTGGTGTTGTCGCCGATGAGGTAGAGGGCTCCGTGCAGCGCCGCGCAGCGCGGCGAGGACAGGTACTTCGGCAAGAAGGGCGAGGCGATCACGCTCCACGCGTCTGTGGGCACAGGGGGGACTTCACCGGGGAGGCCAGGCCTCCCCGCGGGGAGAGGCCAGGCCTCCCCGCGGGGAGAGGCCAGAGGGCCCACTCCAGGCCTGGGGGGCCAGTGGAGTAAGCGCTGACTCCCTGCCTGCCTCTCACGGAGCTGGGGGGTTGGTCGAACCCCTCGGGAGCCTCATCCTCAGGGAGGGCTTTGACCGGGTCGCCATCTCCCGCACCCCAGCGCTGACGGACTGCTGGGATCCCACGGCCTCTGCCTCTGCCTGCCCCCTGCCCCGCTCTGTGCAGACGCCCACTGGGGCTGAAAGCCAGGGTCCCCCACCCAGACCCTGGCCCCCACTGTGGAAACAATGGGCCCCACCAGACCCTGGGCAGCCTGACACTGAGCTGGGACTCCAACCCCACCATGGACTCCAGAGCCCAGGCTCCAGCCTGCGGGGCCCTGGAGGTCCGGGGTCACTGGCCACCAGTCCACCAGATGGACAGAGCAGCCAGGAAGCCTTTGGGTCTCGAGCTGGGGGCTGGGCTCCCCCGCTGCCACCCGGAGGCCTGAGCAGGGCAGAGGGCAGCGTACCTCCACGCTGGGACAGGCTGGGCTCTGCCAGGTGACCCCTGGTGCCCCGGCCTCTCCCTGCTTCCCTCCGTGGTCCCGCCCACCTTCGCAGGAGGTCTGTGGCTCTTGCTCCCCGGTTTTTGGCCCCACCTGTCCTGGGGCGCCCCCTGCACCCTCACTACAATGGGGCTGTCGTCTTTCGGAGGGGCCTGAGGCCCCTGTCCCCTCATGGGCTCCAGGCCTGGAGGGAGGACCCCGCGCGGCGCCCACCTGTGACAGGGTTGTAGCACTGCAGGGCCAGCGCGTTGTATTTGCAGGCGCTGGAGCCCACCAGGTAGAGGCGGCCCTGGCAGCTGGCGGCCGAGAAGTTGCTGACGTACTTGAGGGCAGGGCTGACGGCTGCCCAGCTGTCCGTGTAGGGGTCGTAGCTCTCCACCTCCACCACGTCCAGGGTGGTGCCTGCGGGGAAGGGTCTGGTGGAGGGAGAGGTCCTGCAAACCTAGGGGTCCAGTTTTTGAAAGGTGGCCGGGAGCCCCTGGTACCCCAAGAGGGGAAGGGCAGGCAACGAGGGGGCAGCCTCAAGAGGACGTGGGCTCTGCCCATTGCACGGCAGGGAAGCTGAGGCTCCCAGAGGTGAGGGTGCTCACCCAGGCCACAGCGCCCAGAGGGGGGTGCGGTGGACACTTGGACTCAGGAGGGGTCCCCGGGCCCAGTCCTGGGAGGGACTGTGGGTTGTGAGACCTTAGACCCTGGAGCTTTGCTCCCGGCCAGTCCCCAGCAGGGCCTGGGTGAGACAGTGGTGGGGACCCCCTGGGGAAACAACAGGCCACCTTGCTCTCCTGGAGCTCCAGGGCCAAAGACTGTGTGTGCTGTCCGCTCCCTGGCTAGGGACACAGCAGCCATTGAGAACGGAGGAGATGTCCTGGACACGCAGGGCGTTAGGAGTGGCCTTGGGGCCAGGCTGACACCTATGGAGCTTTGGGCCACCTGCATTTCATTAAGTTCCCGGGGGTGACTCCCAGCTACGACACTGGGGACTTGGGTGACCAGTGGCCCTGTGTCAGGCTGCACTCTGGTGGGGATGACCACAATAGCAGACAGCCACTGTGGGGGCCGCCACCCCAGAGGTTTCCCAGTGACCCTGAGCTGAGACCGAGCCCGTGCTGTGGGGTGGCCGGGTCCTTCTAGGACCCAGGCTTGCAGTTCAGGAGTCCCTGCCCTCACCCCCACCCCCTACCCCGCCTCCCCTGGGGCAAGAGGCTGACTCTCTCCTTCCATCCCAGGAAGCAGCTCCTTGCTTTCGCACCAAACAAGCCCAGATTTGCCCCCAGAGAAGGAAGACAGCGCCCTACTCCAGAAAGATGAACAGCAAGGGGACAGAGCGCCAGTGGCAACTGCAGCCTCTGGCTGCACCCTGCCAGTGTCGACTCCCATCCTCTCTGAGCGGAGCAGGGTCTTGGGCCTGCCGCTCAAGGCCCAGCCCCTGGGGGCCACCACCGGCCTGGTTTTCCTGCTGCTTCTATTGCCAAGGGCATCACCAGCACCCGGGGCTGCTTGCCCAGGCCACTGGGCCATGGGTCCCCAGGTGATCGCCTGGGAGCTCGGGCCAGGGGGAGCGTGGGACAGAGCCTCACATCGCCGGGAGGGGTGGGAGGCCTCACCACCGATGGCGTAGATCTCCCCGTTGAGGGCCACGCTGGCGTGGTTTGTGCGGGCCTTCAGCATGGGCGCCACGGGTTTCCAGGCCGCCTCCTTCAGCGGGAAGCACCAGGCTTGGGTGGTCGACCAGGTGTCCGTCTTGGTGCCCCGAGAGCCACCTGTTGGGAGGGGTTTTGTCCACATGGACAGCACCAGCCTGGGGGCTGCAGGCCATGGAGTCCGGGTCCCAGTGTCCTGCCCCCGCCCCGCACACCGGGCCACAAGGGTGGCCCTGTTGAACCTCTGCGCTCTCAGAGCCTGGGTGGAAGCACGGAGGCAGGGGAGCTGTGGGACCTTCCCAGAAACAAAGGGGCCAGAGCCTATCGAGAACAGAGGAGATGTCCTGGACACGCAGGGCATTAGGAGTGGCCTTGGGGCCAGGCTGACAACTAGTGGGACCTTCCCAGAAACAAAGGGGCCAGAGCAGTGGTCTCCAACCTCTGCCAGCAGAAACCTCCCTGACAGGGAGCCCCAGCCTTGAGATAGGAGAGGGCGGGGTGCCCTGGCCCCTGGCTCCTCCCGGGGAGGCCCCAGCGGCAGGGGACGTGGAGTGGCTCTTAGCACCCTGGGGTCGACCCTGGGCTTAACCGTCCTTGCTTTCCCAAGTGGGGAAAGTTCTGGAAGGTCTTGCTTCCCAGGACGGAGCTGCTGGCTTTCACCCTGTGGCTGCCCTGGAGGGAGCCACCAACCAAGCCTGGATTTGCCCCCAGAGAAGGATGACAGCGCCCCGCTCCAGGAAGATGAGCAGCAAGGGGACAGCGCACCAGGGGCAACCACAGCCCCCGGCTGCGCCCCGCCAGTGTTGGCTCTACCCTCGGGGGTCCCACTGAGGCGGAGTTGGCTTTGGGTACCTGGGGGGCAGAGTGTCTCCGGAAGTGGCCCGGGGCTGCCCACCTGTGACGTAGATGTTGTTGTTGAGCACGGCCAGGGAGAAGCCCCACTTGTGGTAGTCGGGGAAGTCCGGGAGGGTCATCCACTTCCCTGCGGGAGAGGCCAGGGTCAGGGCCTCGCGCCTCACCACTTCAGCGGGGAGGAAGAGCGAGGGAGGGCGCTCGGCCAGCCTCGCACGTGGGAGCGATGCCCGGCGGAGTGGGGTGGGAGCCGGCCCTGCCTTCCCTCAGCGCCCTCAGAGCCGGGACCCAGACCAGACACAGGACGGTCCCCAGTGGGGCAACCCAGGCTCTGCAGGCTGCACTTCACCCCCTGGGCCCTGTGTGCACCCCTCCCCCCTCAGCCAGATGCGGTGGGGGCTAAGTGGCCAGATCCGTGGCTCTCCCTATAACACCAATACCCCCTATCCATTCGCTCCTCCATCCTGAGCCCCCTCTCTGCCCACGAGGCGGCCAGGGAATCAGACACCAGCTCTGCAGCAGGAGAAGCAGGAGCCAGAGCCTGGCTCTTGCGCACCAGTGGTGTGGCCATGGGCGAGCCCCAGCTGGTGTCCCCATCTGTAGAGTGGAGGTGGTCCCTGCTTCGGAGGGAGCTGTGACATGAGACAGGTGTGGCCCTTAGGAACTGCCCAGCCGCTGGCTGCTGTTGGGATTACTGTCACTATTGTGAGGGACAGAGTGACAGCAGGTCAGAACTGCCTTCACGGAGACCCAAGGGGTAAACTGAGGCAAGAGATGAGAAAATACTTTTATAAAACCCAACAGGAAGGCCGGGCGTGGTGGCACACACCTGTAATCCCAGCGGCTCGGGAGGCCGAGGCAGGAGGATCGCAAGTTTGAGACCAGAGGCAGTCTGTGTAACTTAGCGAGACCCTGTCTCAAAAAGTAAAAAAAATGGGCTGAGGTGCAGCTCAGTGGTCCAGCACTTGCAGAGCATGCAGGCGCAAGGCCCTGGGTTCAACCCCCAGTACTGCAAAAAAAAAAAAAAAAAAAACAACAGGAGACCACAGATGTAGGGACATTGAAGTACTGATGGACACTGGGTATCCGTGGGAGAGATCAGGCCTTGGGGCTGTCCCCTGGGAGTGTTGTTTACCGCTCAGGACAGTTTGGGGAGCGAGCGGAATTCCAGGCGTCATGGTGAGCAAAGCCTGGCCTCGGGGGGCAGGGACTGAGTGTCCCCTGACTCATGTCTGTGTCACTCCAGGGTAGGGAATGACCAGAGTACCAGAGCCACGGCTGCCAGCCAGCTGCTCCCGCCTGACGTCAGCCCAAATCCCCTCTTGTCAGCCCTGACCTGGACAGCAGGCTTGGTGCCCGCCAGCTGACCAGCTGCTGACGCCACAGGGGTGGCCTGCAACCTGGCTCCGCCCCAGGACACCAGCGGGCACCAGCATTTTCCCAAGAGCTGACCCTGCAGAGCCCCTACCGGGCCCAGTCCCCCCATCTTCCCAGGTGGGCATGGGGTGCCCCTAAGCTTCAGGCCAGGAGGCCTTGGAGCCATCTCATAGATAAGGAACGGGAGGCCTGACCAGGAAGATAAAGCGCCCTGTTCAAGGGCTGGCCTGGAATGCATTTGGGCTGACCCAGAATCCAGGCTCTCGCCTTGGGCTGCCTGTACCCCTTTATCTCCCATCTTCCCCCAGGGCACTGCTTCCCCCACTGGGTGCCTGAAGCAGGAGGCCCCGGGAGGAAGCTGGCCATGGGCCCCACACAGCACTGTCAGAGCAGTGGAACTGTGCCCTGGCCCCCGGGACCTAATGAAAACTAGAGACAGGGTGTGACTGGAGGACCAGGAGACTGAAAGTGCCCCCAGCCCGGTGCCACCTCCTCCTGCCCACTGTCCCCCCTGGGTGTCTCTGCAGCCGCGGGTAGGGCCCGGGGCTTCCCAGGGCGTGGGCTCGGGCAGATTCCCCTGGAAGCTCTCCGGCTCCACCAGCAAGGCGGCGCTGCGGCTTCCTTCCAGAGGGGTGCCGCGGATACTCACTGGCCTTGGGGTTGTAGAAAGCGAAGTTCGCGGGATGGGGCACGGGCTCCTCACTGCCCTCCTCGCCCTCCTCCAGCGCCCGCCCGCCCACAACCACCAGCACTTCCTGCAGCTTCTGCGGGAGGCCAAGCGGCGCCTGTGGGTAGGAGCTTGGTCAGAGGGACAGCCAGGGTCCGCCCCTCCCAGGGCCTGCAGGTGCCGGGCTGAGCCACGCGGAGTCGCGTGGGCCTCGGCATGGGTGAGTGTGGTCGTGGGTGAGCCCCAGCCCATGTCCCCATCCATAGAATGGGGGGATCCCTGCTTCTGAGGGAGCTGTGACCTGAGGCAGGTGTGGCCCTTAGGAACTGCCCAGCGGCTGGCTGCTGTTGGGATTACTGTCCCTATTGTGAGGGACAGAGTGACAGCAAGTCAGAACTGCCTTCGTGGAGACCCAAGGGGTAAACTGAGGCAAGAGATGAGAAAATACTTTGATAAAACCCAACAGGAGACCACAGATGTGGGACATTGAAGTCCTGCAGATGGACACACTCTGGGTGTCTGGGTGCTCTGGGCTAGGGTGGCAGAGATGGGCCTGTGCTGAGGGGGATAGGCCTGTGCCCCCCAAGTACAGAGCTGCCACCAACCAGCTGTCACATCACGCCTTCCCAGGCACCTGTGCCCACCCGGGGCCGACCCAGGGCCTGTCCCCCGTTCCCCACGTGACTCCCAGCCTCCGGGAGCCCCGGCCCCCTTGCCAGCCTGCAGCAGACTGTGCTGGCCACGCAGGCCTGGCGGGAAACACTGGCCCCCTGCCATGCAGAGTCATCCTGAGGTGGCCACTGTGCAAGGCTGCCAGGCCCCTTCTCTGGAACGTCCATACCTCACACCACCAGTGACCACAAGATGGTGGCCAACGGGGTGAGCCCCAGGGAGCTCCAGCATGAGGGGGCGCCCGGGGCTGGGGCTTTGCCCACCCACACTCCGCCCTTGCTCTCAGGGGGACCCTCATGCTGAGGAAGCCCTGCGTCCCCAGCAGGCCCTGGGCAGCGGCGGGCGGCCGCTTGTCCACGGGTGCCTTGTTTCAGGTATGCCTGGGCCCGGTCTTCATCGCCACCTGCCCACTGCCAGCTTGCAGCCAGCACACACGAGAACTGCACCCCATAAAAGCTTGACCGTTGCCCTCAGGGGCAGGTGGCGGTGCCCATCTGTGGCCCTGCCCGTGTGCCAGCTGTGCCGTCTCCCTGGACAGCTTTCCCTCCCCTTCCTCCCGCCAGCTCCTTCCGCTCCTTTATGACCCAGCTTGCGAAGGCCCCCTTCTCCAGAGAGCCCTCCCTGACTGCCAGCCCTGTGGGAAGCCCCAGCCCCCTGCACGTGGCCCTGTCCAGCACTGGCCCTGCCACGTTGCCTTAGGTCTGCACCCAGCTTTGCTCCCCGCTGAGCTGTAGGCTCCTTCAGGACCGGGCACATCCAGGTTCCCCTCCCCTGGCACCCAGGGTGTGGCACACGAGGGGTACAATGTATGCCTGAAGGGTGGCGAGTGAGGCCCTCCCAGAGGACCAGCCTGAGGCAAGGAGCCCTGCAAAGTTGGGGGGCACTTTGAGGATGTCCACGGCTTTTGCTTCTTCCCCCCTTTCTCACTCACCCCGCTGTGGCCATGGGCCAGGGCCTCCTGGCACGCCTCTGACTCCTGAATCAGCGGCTCCGTGGCCAGCAGCTGCTGCACGCGGGGCCTGGGCACGGCGTCCAGGTGCACCAGGCTGAGCAGCTCCGGCAGGTGGGTGGCGCGGGTCTGGGGGTCATGGCGAACCCAGCGCAGCAGGGCCTCAAGCCGGCTTTGCTCGGGCTGCACCTGAAGCAGGTCGCCGGCCAGGCAGGCGGCCAGGCGGTCTCGGGGCAGCTGCAGGAACTCCTCCTCCTGGGTCACGGCCTCAAAATTCTCCCGCAGGAAGGCCCAGGCCTTGGCGGCCACGCCCAGCAGCCCCTGCTGCTCCCCAAACTCACAGATGCCCAGGCAGTTGGTGGCGTCCAGCTGCTGCTGAAGGTAGCGGCCGCAGACCTTCTGCACGGCGGGGAAGTGGAGGCGCGAGGCCGCGCGGGTCAGCGCCTCCACGTTGGCCTGCGTGACGGTCAGCCGGCCCGTGTACGCGAAGTCCACCAGCTGCCGCACCGTGGCCGGCTCCATGTCCCGCAGCTCCACGCGCGCAGAGAAGCTCTCGGCGAAGTCGCCCACGAACATGGCGTGGAAGTAGGGGCTGCTCAGCGCCAGGAGCCCGCGGTGGCAGGGCAGCTCCAGGCCGCCCACCAGCAGCGTGACGTCGGCCAGCTTGGGCAGTGCACGCAGCCGCTGCAGGCCATCCAGCATGGCCTGGGCGTGCGAGGGCAACTGAAAGTCTAGGTCATCCATGTTCCGTAACATGACGCAGAGTCGGCCGAGACGCCGCTCCCTGCTCTCCGGGAGGAAGTGCCTGGAGCCTGCCTGAGCTCCTAGGGAGGGAAGGCGGCAGGTCAGCCTGGGGGCCACGGGCTCATCCACCCAAGTTGCCATCGTCAGACCCTTTGGGCATCAGGTGTCCCCACCCCCGGCCAGCCCTGGCAGAGCATCCCTGGCAGGCAGACCATCTTGAGCACTCTGACCCCGGCCAGCAGCCCTTGCGGCAGGCCAGGAGCTGCCCCACTTTACAGGGAGGAACTGGCGGATCAGAGAGGGCTGTCCACATCCATGGCCAGGCAGTCAGGGCAGGGGAGGACCGGAAGAGAGCCCAAGGCCCGAGCCTCCTCCACAACTCTGGGCTGTACCAGACTCCCAGAGCACAGCTGCCTGTACCCTGAGCCCCAGGCTTTCCTCTGAGGTGGGGCAGCCACCAGGGGCGTCTTTAGGTTTCCCAGCCCAGGGCTTTTCACCGCTTGCCTGCCGTGACCTGGCTGGGTGACCTCGGGTGAGCCATGCCCCTCTCTGGTCCCTTTCCTCATCTGCTGATGGAGAAGCTGGAGACAAAAGATCTCAAGGCATCACCTTCCTCAGGGCAGCGCCTGCGTGCGCCACGCTCCCCATGTAGTGAGCGGCGTCACAAGTTTCGCCCTGCATTGACCCCTCTGCCCCTCAACAGTTCTGTGGAGTGAGAGTACTACCTGCTGGGAAACTGAGGCATGGAGGGCCAAAGTGCCTTGCTCAAGAACACAGAGGGGGCCAGGTGTGGTGGCGCATGCCTGTAATCCCAGCGGCTTGGGAGGTGGAAGCAGGAGGGTCGCAAGTTCGAGACCAGAGGCAGTCTGTGTAACTTAGCGAGTCCCTGTCTCAAAAAGTAAAAAAAAATAAAAAAAGGGGCTGGGGGTCCAGCTCAGTGGTCCAGCACGCAGGCGCGAGGCCCTGGGTTCAACTCCCAGTATTGAAAAACAAAAACAAAAACAAAAACAAAAACACACAGAGCAGGAAGTGGAGGAGCTGGGACTTGAACTCAGAGCCATGCTGGGGGGCATGGCCAGCGCAGGTAGCTAAAGGCACAACCCCAGGCAGCTTCCTGGAGAGAACTTCCCAAGCCAGTGGGCACGTGGTCTCCACAGCACAGCCACCTCTGGGCCTATTTAATTATATGCATGTTTATTTATGCACTTCTGGTATTTTGCCCTAACAAAACCATCCCAAGGAAAGAAAGGGTCTGTACAGAGCTGTCCCAAGCCAACCACAGCAGAAGGCTGCATGGCTGAGGCATCCTGCCCACCAGGGGGCGCCTCACACAGTCTCTGCAGGGTAGATGCCACAACGGGGCAGAAATGAGCGGGTTCAATCACGGAGCCTCGCTCTACAGAGCTGGTAAACTGCAGAGGCCTGTGGCAAGGGAGGGGGTTGTGGGAGAGTCAACCCCACCCCCTCTGCTCCCCAGACCCTGGTGGCCGATCTCTCCTTCCTACAAAGCAGAGATGGACCCCAGGCACCCCCTGGGGCCTTCCAGGGACTAGCCTGGGTACAGGCCCAGACAGGACAGCCCGGGAGGCCAGCAGCCCCAAGGCCCCAGCACCTGGCCAGGTGCCCATCCAGCCTGACCCTGCAGGGAGGCCTCTGGCCAGGGCAAGGACGGGGGATTAGCTGGGGCCTGTGTAGGCAAGGGTGGGGCTCCCCCAAGCCACCGCCCACGAGTCTCGCATTCCTGTCATTGCTGGGCTCCCTTTGGCCAGCGACTGCAATGGTGGTGGCCAGGCGGTTGGGCCTGCTGACACCTGCTGCCTGCTGCCGTCCTGCATGTGGCAGGGGCTCCTGGGGGTCTCTGGGCCTCACCCTAGGCTACCCAGGAGTGAGGGAGGCTGAGCAGGCAGGACAGTACCCGACCTCAGCACAGGCAGACTGGGGCACTGGCTGCAATCCCAGCCTCCCAGCCTCCCCCGCCCACTCTCCTGCTAGGCCACAGAGGAAACCCTGTGTCTGAGCACCCAGGCCCCCCGAGGAGCCTGGCGTGGCCCGTGGAGCGGGCTCTGTCCAGAGCACGGAGCTCGGAGTCTCAGGCTGCCTGGCTTCCGGAGCCTGACCTCCCTCCTACCCTCCCTGGTGACCTCTGCCCGGGCCACCTCTCCCGTGGGACCTACCTCTCGGTCGGCTTGGGGCCCTTTGCTGAGCTCACAGACCTGAAGACAGACTCCAGCGCTGCGTGGGGCGGGCTGGGCGGTCACGTGGGGCTGAGAGGTATTTTTAGCCTCTGGAAGGGGGAGGATGGGCTGATGGGGGAAGGGGCGAGGCCACAGTGCTCACAGCGTCCACTCTGACAGCCCACACTGGCCCTGTCCTGTTGGAGGCCTCTGGGCTCTAGGTGACCTGAGCAGGACAGACAGCGGGGGGGAGGGGGGGAGGGGGGGGCAAGAACTCTCAGCCCTCCTGGGAAGTCAGCAGGCCTGGGGCGTCTGCAGGGTGGGACGGTCAGATCCAGGTGGCGCTGGGGTGGGGGGAGCACATGGACAGCCCCAGCTCAGGGCCAGAGCTGAGTTCCGGTCAGGGGCCAGCTGTACCCATGGGAATCCCAGGAGCCTCTGCTCTTCAGTGGAGTGGGAGAATCCCATCATGTCTAGACCCAAGGTATCCGGCTGGGTCACTCAAAGCTGGTGGTGCGCAGGGGAGGGGCATGAGGCCTTGGTGGCAGAGAGGGTGCCCGGCGTGGTGAGCAGGCTCCCAGGCCCACAGGGAGACGCTGAGACTCTTCCCGGTCACACCTTGACCTTGGCACTGGGCTGCCCTGGTTGGTGTCCCCCTTCGTCCTGAGTGCAAAAGACAGCTAAGAAATAGGGTCACCTAAAGAAACAGCGGGGCTGGGATTTAGCTCAGTTGGTAGAGCACTGCGCTACAGTCTCTGAGGTCCCGAGTTCAATACCCAGCACCACAAAAATGGGAGAAGGACCTGGCAATCCACTCCCAAGGAAATCCCGAAACAGTCAGCCATTGAAAACCCTATGAGGGTTGCTATGAGTCGGGTACGACTCGACGGCACCTAGCATCATAGCATCTTTCATGTATGAATATGCCTGCAGCTGTAGCCCTGTGGCATCCGATCCCATCAGATCTCAGAAGCTAAGCAGGGTCGGGCCTGGTTAGTACCTGGATGAGAGACCGCCTTTGAACACCAGAAGCTGTAGGCTTGGGAGAAGGACCTGGCAACCCCCTCCCAAAAATCAATCTGCCATTGAAAACTCTATGAACAGTAGAGAAGCACTGACAATAGTGTTTCCCCTGTTGTACAGAGGGTCGCTATGAGTTGGATACCAACTCGACGACACCTAACAACAACAACAAAAAGATATAGCGGGGCTGGGATTTATGGGATTTAGCTTACTTGGTAGAACGCTGCTCTGCAGTCTCTAAGGTCCCAAGTTCAATTCCCAGTACCGCAAAAATGGGAGAAGGGCCTGGCAATCCACTCCCAAGGCAATCCCTAAACAGTCAGCCATTGAAAACCCTATGAGGGTCGCTATGAGTGGGATACCGACTAGATGGCACCTAATAACAATAACAACAACAACAAAGATACAGCAGCTGAGCCTCATGGCCTCCCAGGCAGCACTTGGTTCCTCGTGTCGGGGTCAGTACATGGCTCAGGAGTTTGACGTCAGCTCCTGGTAGCAGAGGAAGGGTCTCTGGATACCTCTCAAGCTAATGAGCAGAGCCGAGCTTCCCAGGTGAGGGGCTTCAGTACCCAGTAGAGATCCTCAGTCCGAAGACTGGGGTGGCTGGGTGCCCCCCTCCCCCTGCCCCGGCCGGCCCATCCCTTCTCCCATATAGGCTTTTTGTTTGTTTGTTTTTGTGGTACTGGGAGGTTGAACCCAGGGCCTCACTTGTGCTTTCTGCAAGTGCTCAACCACGGAGCCTCACATCCAGCCCATGTTTTACTTTGTATTTTGAGACGGGGTCTCACTAAGGTATGTAGGCTGCCTCTGGCCTTGAACCTGAAGTACTCCTGCCTCTGCCTCCCAAGTCCACCGCCTCTGCCTCCCAAGTGGTTGTTGTTGTTGTTAGGTGCCGTCGAGTCAGTATCCGACTCATAGCGACCCTAAGTACAACAGGCGAAACACTATTGTCAGTGCTTCTCTGCTGTTCATAGGGTTTTCAATGGAAAATTTATTTTTGGGAGTGGGTTGCCGGGTCTGTCTCCCAAGCCTACAGCACTTGGTGTTCCCAGGTGGTCTCCCATCCAAGTACTAACCAGGCCCGACCCTGCTTAGCTTCCGAGATCTGATGGGATCGAATGCCACAGGGCTACAGCTGCAGGCATAAGTCCACATGGTCCTTATTAATATGACCATCTTTGGGTGCTGGGATGTGGGAGAGTCACAGAGTGGCAAGCCCAGTGGTGGCCTTCTGTGCCTGCTAATGATGAGCTTGATGTTTGTAGCCACAGAGTGGCCGAGGTGGCCCAGGGTGACCGTCCTCCTGACAGGTAGGTAGGTTCTGAGGGATGTCAGGCACAGCCCTGATAGCTAGGGCTGGAGACACAGTGCCTTTCCAGCCAGCACAGCCACTGGGGAAGTGGCATGGGCTGAGGCCACAGCTCTGCTCCCACAAGGAAAGACCCAGCCACCACCAGGAGCCCCTCAGGGCTGGCGAGCTCCTATGCAGCCACCCCAGCCCCTGCTCTTTCCCCTGCTTGGGCCCCACGTGTGGGACCTTCTCCCCCTGCTGTGTGTCCCGGGCCATCAGGGGAGGGATGGGGCATCAGTGGAGGGTGGTGGCTTCTCATCTGCAGCCAACCATGGAAGGCCTATGTCCTGCTCAGCCCGCAGGAAGCGAGGACAGACCGCCAGCCCAGGCTTCTGTCACAGGCAGCTTCTGCACTCAGGCGCGCGCTGTGCCAAGTGAGCAGCCTCCCATGAGACACAGCGGCCACCAGAGACCCGGCACCTCGAGGACAGTCCTGGGGGCACTCAATGCCCGGGGCTCAAAACAGGTCCTAGTGGACAGATTGCTTCTGAGCGGTGCACTTTTAAAACACACCCCTTGTTTCTTTTTATGATGATAAAAATAACACGTTCATTTGGGAAAGCAGAAAAATAGAAAGCAAAACATTCCACCAACAGAACCGCAACGCCCCTCACGAGGTGGCCCTTCCCTCGGGTCTGTCCCGGGGTCAGTGACTGTGTGTCTGCAGCTGTTTTGCTGAGACCTCAGCACAACCGTACAGATTTACTCATGTTCTCTGACACTTTCTGTGGCGCTGGGGATCTGAGTCCAACTCTACCACTGAGCCACGTCGCCGCCCACTCACCTGACACTGAATCCTGAGCGTTTCTGATGAGATCAGAGGCTGAAAATGGGTTTGAATTTCATCTAGATGGGGAGACGCCTCACTTTACAGAGCTGGAAGTGACATCCACGCCCTGCTCCTATTCGTGGACATTCGGGTGGTTTTCCACGAACGGGCTGTGTGGTGATTTCCCCAGAATAGATGCTGAGTGTGAAATCACCAAGTTGAAATATGGGATCGTTTTTAAAACCCTATGCTCGGGCCAGGGGGGCCCCGGCTCCGAGGAGCCGGCAAGCTTGCTCCGGCTGGTGCCCAGCTGTTCCCGTGGCTGGACCACGCCTGCGGGCGGTGTGGCCCGCCCAGGACAGGGTCCCTCAGGTCAGATGGGCCACCTCCTCTTCAGGTTTTATGGCTCAGCTGGTGCAGTGTCTTTCCTTCCGTGTGAGGTTGATTTGGGTGCTGGATGCCACGAAGCCGCCTTTCTCTTCCGACAGCTCACAAACGCTCTCAGCACCGTTACTGACCCTCGGTCCCCACAGATTCGCTGTGGCCCCTTTATCTCGGGCCACGTTTCACACGTGTGAAGTCAGCCTTTTCTGTTTTGCTCTGTTGACCTGGGGCGGGGGGGACCATGTTCTTGGGCCAGAGCTGCCTTGTGTGTCATTGTGATGCCTTCAGGTCTGAATCACATGCCTCCTCTGTACTCTGCTGTGACGTCAGCCACTGCTGAGCCACAAACTGCCCCCAAATCGAGTGTCTCAGAACAGTAAACACTGTGCCACAGGGTTTCATTCTGGGACGTCCTATCAGAACGTCTCACTAGGCTGCACCAGTGGGCCAGCCAGCTTGCAGTGTGTAGGTTGCCGTGGGGCGGAGGCCTGTGGCGGTGGAGGGAGATGTCCTCCCAGCCTGGGCTCACATGGCTGCTCTCTGCCTGGCGGCCAGCTTCCCTGAGATCTAGAGAGCAGTGGAGCCGCAGCCTCAGCGTCTCCTTCAACCTGGTCAGAAACAACACCCGCAAGCCGGTGCGGTGGGGCACATCTGTTATCCCTGAGACGGGAGATGGAGGCAGGAGGATCACTGGTTTGAGACCAGAGGCAGCCTCTATAGCTTAGTGAGACTCTGACTCAAGACAAAAAGTAAAATATGGGCTGGGGGTGCAGCTCAGTGGCAGAGCACTTGCAAAGCATGCACGAGGCCCTGGGTTCAACCCCCAAGTGCCACACACACAATAAAAAGCAACTGCTTCTGCTGGATTCTTGGGGTGTGCCCTGTGACCCCCCCAGGAGGCAGGGTGCTGGGGTTTTGGGCCTTCTTGGAAGCTGAGCTCACAGCTTCCTTTAGTCATTTTTCCTTTCAAATAAATTTTGTTGTTGTTGTTGTTAGGTGCCGTCGAGTCGGTATCCGACTCGTAGTGATCCTGTGTACAACAGGCAAAACACTATTGTCAGTGCTTCTCTGCTGTTCATAGGGTTTTCAATGGCAGACTGATTTTTGGGAGTGGGTTGCCAGGTCCATTTTCTAAGCTTACAGCACTTGGTGTTCCCAAGCACTAACGAGGCCCAACTATGCTTAGCTTCTGAGATCTGACAGGATCGGATGCCACAGGGCTACGGCTAAATAAACTTTAGAGGCATTAAAAAAAAAAAAAGAAAGAAAGAAAGAAAAAAAAAAGGAAAAGCTTGCCTTCCTTCATGTGAGTCTGTGCACAGGTCTGCAGGGCAGTGACTCCCTGACGGCGCTTCGCTTGGTCGTGAGGCAAAGGCGATGGTCTTTCCCTGGCCCGGGTCTGTTCTCCATCTTTAGCCTCGCACAATGATGGCTGCAGGAAGGCCCCTTTCTCCAGGGCTTCCAGCTCACAGGAGGCTTTGCTGTGCCTCGCCACTGGGATGAGAATGCAGGGGCTCTGGGTGCCTGTGAGTCTTCACCAGCTGATGACAACGTGCAGGCACCAAGCAGGCGTGACTGGTACGAGTGAGGCCATGTGGGGCCAGCCCCTGCCTGTTCTGGGACACCTGCCCCCAGGAGGGAGCTGCTCGTGGCCAGGGCTTCCCAGAACCACCCGGAATGTCCTTAAAGATCAGCTCTCTCCTCTGCGCCAGGCTGGGAGCAGCCTGCCTGTCTGTAGCAGGGCCATTCAGGGCCACCCTCCTTCTGGGTCACAAGCCTGGGACTGAGCCGTCTGCACACCTCACCTGGCGGCCCACCTGCCCCCAGGTCACCCCGAATCCCGGGTCTTGTGGGGTGCCCTGACAGCCTGGGTCTGACCCTTCAGCTGGAAAACTGAGTCCCAGAGACCAAGAGATTTGCCTGAGGCCATGGTGAGGGGACAGGGACACCCAAGCTGGCTGTGCCCACTTCCTGCCCAGGAGTGCCCCGAGGCTGGGCTCCATGTCTGCCACCTGCCCCCTTTATCAGGCCCTCAGAACATGGCCTGGCAAGTGGCCGTGAGGGGACCCCAGAGATTCCCAAGGGCCCAGACTTCTGCCCCTCCCCCTCAGAATTCCCCCAGACCCACCCTTGCCCTCTGCTAGCCTGGGTAGCATCAACCCCAGTGGACCGGCCTCCTCTCTGGTCCTGGGGTATGTGGGGACAAGAGCCAGGGCCTTGCTGACCTTGAAAGCGCCTGCTGATGGGGGAGTGGCCTGCCTGTTCCGGACCCCAGGTTGGCAAGTGTCGGAGACAATGATGACCCCCTAGACAGCCCCCCCTCGCCCCACCACAGCCCCGGATGGGTGGGTCAGTGCCCACCCCAACCCCATCGCGCGGGTGAGAAGTTGGGTCCCTGTGGATGGAGGGTGCCCCGGGGCTGCAGCTGAGCTCGGTGGGGCTGAGCGCTGTGGGAGCAGACGGCTCCTCCGGGGGCTGTGACAGGCACAAAGCGAGGGGCAGCCAGGAAGGGCGAGCTTTATTTAGCAGACACGGGTCCAGTTCCAGCTCGAGGCAAGGGTCTTCCGCGTGGAGGAAGCCAGAGAGGGCAGGCCCCACACCGGATCCCCAAGCAGGCCCCCTGGCAGCCAATGGCTGGAGGGAGCCTGGAGCCCAGGGCCTGCCCAGCTGCCTTTCTGGGCTCTGCCGGCCCTGACTGCCACCACCTGCCCCAACTGCAAACCTCCCAGAAGTCCCTTCCCCCACACAGGCTCTGCTCCACCCAACGACCTGTCTTCTGGTCCCCACATTTCCCAGGCCTAGGTCTCCTGCCACCCACTGGCAAGGTGGGGACACTCCAGGAGACCCCTGAAGGTGGCCTGCCCCCTTGCGCTGGCCTTCGCCCAGGGGCCTGGCTGCAGGAGGCCTGTCTTAAACCTCTGCTGCCCGCCCTGTTAGGGTCATCACACAAGGCTCCTCCCCCAAAGTCTCCGTCAGCTCCAGCCTAGCCCTCCATGGCCCAAGGCCTGGGCGGGAGCCTACCCTTCTGGCTGCCACGGGAGCTGGGGACGTCCCACTCTGCAAAGCCAGCCACCGGGGTTCCCTCCCCAGCCCGGCTCCATGACACTCCCTGCAGCCCAGGGCCCCAAAGGCGGAACCCATGTCCTTTCCCTGTCCCTCACCCATGTGGAGCCGGGCTGCCATGGGGGTGACAGACACAAAGTGGCCACACCCCCTGGTGGCTGCACCCTGCCATGCACTGTCCTCTGGGTCCAGCTGCTCACTCTGAGGGCCCAGGCCCACTCTGCTCTGAGACGCCGTGGGTCTTCTCCTGTGGACATTTTTGGTGGCCCCGCGCTGATGGCCCTTCTGTGGCCCTGCTGCTGCCTCCAGGAGGGGCTGGGCGGCTGGTGGACAGGGGCCTCCCAGGCAGCTTTCCCATGGGGGCCAGGACCTCAGGAGCACCTTGGGGTGCATGGCTAGAGTGGCAGCTGTACATGACCCACAGGCGAGTCTGCGGGGCTAGCTGGCTGACCGAGACCCTGGGTTGGGCTCATTGGACAGAGGCCTCTTGCCCACTGAGCCCTGCTCTCTCCAGCTCCAGCTCATGCCCATTTCTCAGGCAGGAGGAACAGAGGCAGGGCCAGGGCCCGGGGCTGCAGCACACAGAACGTGGATGGAGGCTCTGCACGTGGCTGGACCACCTGAGCCAGCGAAGCTGAGGGACTCGGAGCATGGCAGGAAGGGAAGAGGGAACAGGCCAGCGTCCCCGCAGCTGTGAGAAAGACCATGCAGGGGGGCCTTGGGGCTGGGGCGGCCCGCTGCCCTGCTGCAGGGCCATCTGAGGGCCCAAAGGCTCTTTGTGTGTGTGTGTGTGTGTGTGTGTGTGTGTGTGTGTGTGTGTGTGTGTGGTACTGGGGGTTGAACCCAGGGCCTGGCGCCTGCATGCTCTACAAGTGCTGGACCACTGAGCTGCACCCCCAGTCCATTGTTTTATTTTTTGAGACAGGGTCTCGCTAAGTTACGCAGACTGCCTCTGGTCTCGAACTTGCGATCCTCCTGCCTCCACCTCCTGAGCCACTGGGATGATGGGCGTGCGCCCCTGTGCCTGGCTGCCCAAGGGCTCCTGCGTTCAGTAGTGGGGATGCTGACGCCACATCGCCCCTCAGAGGAGGATGGTGCAGCCATAGGGAGACCTCTGTGGAGGGTGGAGTGGAGGCTGGCACGTGCCAGGCCCTGTCAGCCTTGCCCGGACTCGCCTGTAGAAAAGGAAAGAGAAAGGGAGCCCTTGAATTCCCCCAGAACCCCGCTCAGGAAGGCAGGCGGCCCGTCCGTCACTCTCCGAAGTTGAACATCTCAGCCTCTTTCTCCTTCCAGAAGGCGAAGCTCCGGTCGATGTAGCCACAGATGTCCTCGCTGTTGAAGCTGCCCCGCTGGGAGCCGGACCCCGGCCGCTGTCCCGTGGGCTCTGAGCCACCGCCAGGGGTGGTAACATGCGGCGGGGACCCAAGTGGGGTCAGGCCTGTCTTTCGGCCAGGCTCTGTGTCCCAGGCAGGACCCTGGCTGCAGCCGAAGAAGCGGGCTTTGATGTCCTCGAAGCCGTCGGTCCAGGCTCGGCGGCCGGCGGCCACTTCGTCGGTCACGGCCTTGTGGAAGGCGCGCACGGCCTCCCAGCCGTGGGCGCCCAGGTGCTCGAAGACCTCGAAGCAGAGCAGGTGGCGCATCTTGCGCTCCTCGGCCGGCAGGTCGCACTCCAACAGCTGGAAGTAGCCCAGCATGAAGAGGTCCAGTGAGAGGCTGCTGTAGGGCACGGGCGCCCCGTCCACGTGGGGCAGGAACTGCTCGGGGGACAGCGGGCCGCGGGGCCGCCGGCTCAGCCGCCGCAGCTGCCGGGCGGGCACGTGGGCCATGATGGCCTTCCAGTTGCCCAGCAGGTGGGCAATGATGCTCCGCTGCTGCCACAGGTGGCCGGGCCTGGGGCCCTTGCTGGGCGGCTGTGGGCTCGTGGTGGCCTCTGGTGCCCTCAGCCCCGTGCGCCGGGCCTCCAGGGTCCTGCAGGCGGCCGTCTTGAGGGCAGGTGTGTAGGCCGACTTCTTCCAGTGGCCCAGGAAGAGCATGACAATGCGCTCCTTCCTCAGGCTGGCCAGGTCCCCGCCCAGCCCGGCGCCAGCCTCCGACGGGAACTCCTCGCAGCTGATGCCTGAGTCGCTGGCTTCCTCGGTGTCCCCCGGCCCAGGCTCCCCTCCTGAGGGGCCAACTTGGGGCTGTGGGGACGCCGACCAGCAGCCGCTCGGGCACTGCTCAGGCCGGGCCCCCAGCGCACAGGGGCCTGGGTTTGACGTGCAGGGCAGGCCGGGGGCCGCCTCGAAGTTGCCGCGCAGCGTGCGCACAGACACGCCGCACTCCTGGATCTCACGCTGCGCCTCGCTCCGAGGGAAGCCGGCCGGGGCCTCCCTACGGCTGCGGGCGTCCTGCAGGGCCGGGGCCGCTGCGCCCTCCTCGCCCTGCACGAGCCCGTTCACGCCTTTCAGCAGCAGCGACAGGCTACGCACCAGGCGGCTAATGTGGCTGCACCAGAAGGGCAGGGGCTGCCCGCCGGGCACAGCCTTCCCGGGCTCCACGGTGTCCTCCGGCTCGGCCGCCGGGGCCGGGGCGTCTTCATCCTCCAGCCCAGGGGCGGGGGGCAGGAAGTGGCTGTTGACGGTGATGCTGACCAGCGGTTCGGGCAGCAGGGCCTGCAGCTCGGCCGCCAGCCGGCCCAGCTCGCTCTCGTACTCCTGGCAGCGGCGGCGCAGCTGCAGGTCTGCGATCTGCTTCTCCAGGTACAGCAGGTCGTCCTCCGTCAGCAGCTCCCCGAAGGGGCCCAGGATGGCCTGGTGCATCTGCGAGTAGCACCAGGCCGCCCGCTCCGCCAGGCCTGGGCTCCCACTGTCCTCCTGGGCACAGGAAGGGCAGGGTCAGCAGGGCCGCGGCCCTCCCTGCCTCATGGTGGGGAGAGGTGGTGGCTCTTGCCACACTCAGGCTCCCTCTGGGGACCCAGGGGGCCCTGGCCTGGCCTTACAAAGCAAACCAGCCAGCTGGCCCGGCTACTGCAGCGTGTGAGGCTGGGGTCAGGTTTCCCCTTGGAGCAGTGGAGGTGCCTTTGGCCTCCCTCCTTGTATCCTCCTGGCCTCCACCTCTCCTCTGTACCCAGTCTCTTCCATCTTCTTTTCTTTTCTTTTTTTTTTTTTTTTTGCGGTACTGGGAGTTGAACCCAGGGCCTCGCACCTGCATGCTCTCCAAGTGCTGGACCACTGAGCTGCACCCCCAGCCCATTTTTTTTTTTTACTTTTTTAGACAGGGTCTCGCTAAGTTATGCAGACTGCCTCTGGTCTCAAACTTGCGATCCTCCTGCCTCCGCCTCCAGAGCTGCTGGGATGACAGGCGTGCGCCACTGCGCCCAGCAACGCCTCCTCCATCTTCTGTGTTTGGGTGGCAGCCCAGGGGACTCCACTCTCTGTCCCACCCATTTACAGCCATCGGATAAGCATCTGCTGTCCTGGACAGAGTCCAGCCCTGGAGGGCTGGGCACAGCACCTCCTGGCCATTGCCAGGCTGGGGCTGACCCGATCAGCCCGAGCCCCTCTGGCTGGGTCGCCCTCCTTTTCCCTGCATCCTCAGTGTCTCTGTGGGTCCTTGGGCCCAGCCCTAAGCCTCCCTGGGGCCCCTCCCACCACCACCTTGCTCCCCCTCAACCCTCCTGGGCTCCATCAGAGACAGGCTAGGGCAGGTGGTAGCTCTTGGTCACCTGCGGCTAGAAACAGGTGTGGCCAGTGCAGCTGAGAGCAGGGTTCCTAGTCCACTGAATTTTAACCTCTTTAACTAGCTGCTGGAGGCTGGCCTTGCTGTGGACAGTGCAGCTGGGGACACACTGTGTCGTGCGCCTGGACTCCAGACAAAGTGCACACCTGGCCTAAGATTCTAGGTCCACCGTCCACACAGCAGACAGAAGGAGCCCGTGATAATGCAGGTCAAATCACAGCCTCTTCTCAGCTCCGATTCCCAGGGGTTCCCTCTCACCTCAGAGGCCCCATAGCAGCTGCCATTTCTCCTCAAGCCATACTTCCACCCACTATCCACTCATTCCTTCCAGCCCAGGGAACCCTGGGCCAGCCCACATACCTCAGGACCTTGGCACTTGCTAGGTTCCCTCTGCCTAGAATACATGTGACCAAATTCCCACAAGGCTCCTCTCTCACATCCCTGTGCCTCCTGCTCAACGTCACCTCCCCAACCAGCAGGCTCCTGAACAATTGCACCCCCAGCTCCCCACTTTACACTGCTTTGCTTTTCTCTCTAGTGGGTGGACTCACCCCCCAACTCCACCCCACACTGACTGTACTTGTCCACTTACTACAGTCTTCCCTGCCAGAACCTAAGCACCAGGAGCAGAAGGCTGGCCCCTCACTGCCCAGGACAGTGAAGGCCCCACTTGATAAATGGGAACAAGGGCCACCCCTCTGAAGCAATGAAGGCCTTGCTCAGAGCCCTCTGAATCCAAGTCAGCTCCTCTACGTGAAAGTGGAGGAAGCTGAGGTCACAGAGCGGCGGGCGGGGAACCCTGAGTCTGGATTCCAGGTCTGGGCTGAGGCTCCCCACCTGCCACTTCCGCCTGCCTAGAAAGGCCTTGGGACCACCCTTAAACTTCAGGCCCCGCCCCGGCCCTAACATCCATCCTCTGGCCCCGCCCCCACCCCGCCCTAACATCCATCCTATGGCCTCGCCCCACCCTGGAACCGCCCCTCCAGTCCCATCCCCTCCTCCGCGCCCCGCCCCCGTCTTCGGCCCCGCCCCTCGCCCCGCCCCTCCGCACCTGGGCCTCGGAAGCGCGGTCTGCGCCCAGGCGCGCCTGCAGCTTCCGCACCATCACCTGCCGCTTCCACTCGGGGATGGGCCGGCCGCGCTCGTCCCGCGTGGGCACCAGCCCGTCAAGGTCGCCTGGAGGCAGCCGGTCCAGATGCAACGCAGCCAGGCCGTCAGGGGCGTCCCCCGCTGCCGTCTCCGCCCCCTGCACGGCCAGACCCAGCGGTCACCCAGCCTGTGCACGGGGTGGTCGTCCTCGGGGGCACAGGGTGCACAACAGGGCGTCCCAGGAGCAGGGGCGCTGGGGGCCACCCCTCCGTCAGCTCCTACCAGTCCCCAGCCTGATAAGGGTGAGGGCCCCGAGGGCAAGAACACCCCAGGGGGGGCCGGGTGTGGGGGAGGGTCCGCCTACTGAGGGAAGCGCCCAGAGACTCGTCTGCTACCCTGCGCGGCCCAGCAGAGGCCACCCCGGCGCCCTGTGGAGGGGCAAACCGGCTCCAGGAGAGCTGCCTGGACCAGGGCTGACCAGCAGGTGGGCGCTGCAGGACTGGCCAGAGCCGTGCGTGGGCTCTAACTCTCCAGACGCCGGTGCTACGTGGCATTTCTTTTTATTTTTTCTTTTTCTTTTTCTCTTTCTTTCTTTCTTTTTTCTTATGGTACTGGGGGTTGAACCCACGGCCTCGCACTTGGATGCTTTGCAAGTGCTGGACCCCTGAGCTGCACCCCCAGCCCATTTTTTTACTTTTTGAGACAGGGTCTTGCTAAGTTACACAGACTGCCTCCAGTCTCAAACTTGCGATCCTCCTGCCTCCGCCTCCCCAGCCGCTGGGATTACAGGCAGAAGCCACCATACCCGGCTGACCACGTGGCATTTCTCAGGCCATGGCAGGACCTGGTCAGGGAAAGGCTGGCCCGGGAAAGGGGAGGGCAGGGGCCCCTGGGGAGGGCGGGTGCCAGGTGCCCCTTGCCGCTGGACAGCGGCTGTCCTTGTGTGTCAACAGCTTCCAAGGGGGACATGGCACATGGCTGGCTCCCGAGGTCAGGGGAGTCACTGGGATGGCAAGGTTTCTATGGGGGGATGACCAGCTTCTGTTGCCCAGAAATTCCCGTCTCTTTGGAACTCAGGGTGTCCAGAGGCAGCTGAGCTGCCCTGAGCAGAGCTCTGGCATCTGCCAGGCACTCTGGGGGGACTTGGCTGGGCCCACTGAAGAGAACACAGTGAGTGGCAGGCTGGCTTTGGGACTGATTGGCTGAGAGGGTGAGGACTCACCTTGGGAGTAGGCGGGGCACTGGTGGTGATCCGTGGGGGTTCAGGGCTGGCCTCGGGCTCCCTGGGGACAGGCTGGCCAGGCCATTCCGGGCTGAGAGTCACAGCTGCTGAGAAGGGGAGCTGGAGTCAGGGCGTTGAGAAAGGATGGGGTGCAGAGAGCAGGCCCGAGCCGGCCCCCCGGGGAAGCACTGGGCTCAGCCACAGAGAGCCACCGGCATTGCCACAAAACGTGCCCGACACCACGGGCTTCTCACTCTGGCCTGCCCGAGGCTGGCCACTGCATGGCCTGCACTTCGCCTCCTCGCTGCAAACCATGGCCCTGCCCTGCCAGACCCCAAAGCTGTCCTCCCACTGCACCGTTCCCCCCGCCGCAGACACACACGCCAGGGCCGCAGCCTTGAGTGAAGGCAGACGATCACTCCCATGCTCACCAACGCAAGCGCACATGGACACGCTCAGACACGCACATGCAGACACGCAGACACGCTCAGTCACACAGAGACCCTCACTGTTTTTTGCAGTACTCGGGGGTGATCCCAGGGCCCTGTCTTTGTTAGTGCTCCACCACTGAGCCACACCCCCAGCCCATTTTTTATTTTCATCTTGAGACAGGCTCTGGCTAAGCTATGCAGGCTGCCTCTGGCCTGGAACCCGCAATCCTCCTGCCTCTGCCTCCCGAGTCGCTGGGATTATAGGCCTGCGCCACCGCGCCTGGCGAGACACATGGTTACACGTGTACAGACGCACAGATGCACACGTGCCGAACAGATACACACATTTATATACACGCACACATTTATATACACGCACACATGGGCACACTTAGGTACGTGTACACATACACAGGCACACACACAGACACAGGCACATTTACACACGCATGGCCTCACACACACACGTGATGGTATAACTGCAACAGGCCCTGCAGACCGAGGCAAAACCTCACTGCACGTGGCACCTACTGAAATCATCACACCATTCTGTCTTGCCATGGCCCTGTAGCATCCAATTCCGTCAGATCTCAGAAGCTAAGCAGGGTCGGGCCTGGTTAGTACTTGGATGGGAGATCGCCTGGGAACACCAGGTGCTATAGGCGTGGGAGAAGGACCCAGCAACCCACTCCCAAATATCAATCTGCCATTGAAAACCCTATGAACAGCAGAGAAGCACTGACAATTGTGCTTCGCCTGTTGTATGCAGGGTCACTATGAGTCGGATACCGACTCGATGGCACCTAACAACAACAACAACAACAACATTCTGTCTTCTTTCGCTAAGTGCTAGTCCCAGTCCTCTGCTGGGGTGGTGACCTGCAGGCGGAGGACCTCCCCACCTGCTGAGGTGCTGGGGATGCTCAGTGGCTGAGGTCTCAGAGAACAGCCTCGGCCCATCCGAGCCCACCTTGATTTCGCCTCTGGATGAGTTGCCATGGTAACAGGATCATGGTGCCCGTGGTGCAAATGTACCTCGCCTTTAGAAAGCAGCAACGTGGAAGTGACCCGGACGCGGTGAGAGTGACGGGAGGGTGGCCCTGTGTGCCCAGCTGCCTGGACTCGGCCCCCCGGAGGGCCTGAAAGGAGCCATGGTGCCCACCCCACACCCTGCCCAGGCCGGCCCTGCCCCGGGCTGAGCACTCACGCAGGGGGCTCCCGGGCCCTGAGCCCCCTCTTCTTCCGTCCTCCAGGCTGAGCTTCGCGGCCAACAGCGGAGGGGCTGGGAATGGCGGTGGCGGGGGAGTCATCAGGACTGGCACCTGGGGGTGCACAGGACTGGTCACAGCTCTGCCAGGTGGGTGGGGGGTCCCTCCTGGGGGGCCTTCCTGGGGACCGTTTCGGGGAGAGAAGGGTGAGGAGAGCAGAGCTTGCAAGAGGGAGGGCAGGACCCTGACCCCTGAGTCTGCCACCCTCCTGCCGGGTGACCGGACTCCCCAGCACCACATCCTCCGTGCTCACTGCATCTTCCGCCTTGACTGTCCCTACCACCTCCACCATGTGGCTCCCATCTCAGGGCCCAGCTCATGGCAGCCCCCATCTTGGAGGAGCTTAACCCAGGGGTTCAGGCACTGGGTTGGCACCTGGGCCCAGCTGGTGTGACCACACACACACACACGTGTGCACACCCATGCACACGGGCCCTCCCTGACATAGGGCTGTCCGTGCCTCAGCAGGAGCTGGTTTTACAGAGGGGAGGTAGGGCGAGGAGACCCCTGGTGCCTCCCAGCCCCCTTTCCAAGCCAGGACGCCAGTGCTCGGAGCCCAGGCCACACGGGGCCCACAGAGCCTGACCACAGCTGCCAGGTCTGGAGCTCATCTGCCTTCTCAGGGAGAGTCAAGCTGCCCAGATGCCAGAGGGGCCGCTCGCCCCTAGGAAGAGAGCAGGTGCTGGCCAGACGCAGGACACTGCCGGGACTTGGGACTCTCTCAATGGCCATGGCTATACCTCAGGGCAGAGGTGCCACGCCCGGGACCTGCCCTGCAGTGTCCAGGCTGGGAAGGACCAGGACAGGCTTCTGACAGGGGCCACTGAGACCAGCCCTGGGGAGCCTGGGCTGCTGGGCCAAGGCACACGCCTGACCTTGGCCGCCCCCTGCCCTCAGGCACGGACCATGAGGCAGCCGGCAAGAGCCCTGTCCTGAAGTGTGGCCAGCTCGGCCCTATGCAGCCTCAGTGTTGGCATTGGAGCCAGGCGGGTGAGGCTTCTGTCCCTGCAGAGTCAGGCCATGGAGGAAAGACGTGAGGCCGCAGCGCGCTGGCCTGGCTGTTCCGGGCAGCGTGGCCGCGCCTCCCTCTCCTCCCCGCCCCCGTGTCCTCCCAGGCTCCCGGAGCAGAGCCGGCCTTGCTGCCTTTTGGTTGAGAGCTGAGAGGCGAAGGCTGGTGCCACTCTGCCTCTCTGAAGGAGGCCACCCAGGCTCCAGCGGGGCCAGCGTTACCTCAATGCTGCGGATGCCCACCATTCCCTCTCCACATCTGCCAGACCAGAGCCCCATGTCCCCTGCCTCCAGGCTTCTGTCCCTGCAGTCAGACCATGGAGGAAAGATGGTGGGAGCTGGACATAGCTGTCAGCGCTCCCAGTGGGCCTGGGGTGCGCTCTGAGCAGGGCAGAGGACCTGGCTCCCAGCTGCCCCAGGGATGTATGCAGTGGGGCAGGGGCCGTGCGAGCGCCGCTCCTCTGACTCCGCCTTCACACGCCTCTCACCTCTGCCAGAAGCAGCCCCGCACAGGACGCAACCTGTGCTGCCCCGGCAAAACCTTGGCTCCTCTGATCCTCTTGCTCATGGCCAATGGGGCCCTGGTCCTGCCCAGCAGTCACACAAAGTCTAGGCTGCTCAGCGCCCCCAGACCACAAGGCAAGGGACAGCGGAGACCCCATCTGCCTGAACCCCACGCACCTCGCTCCTTCCAGGAATGTGCGGAGCCTCTGCTGGCCCAGCCTGGGAGGACCTTGGAGACGGCTCTGGGCCGAGCACAGGGAGCCGCGGCTGTCCCAGGCTGTCCCAGGCTGTAGGTCTGTCGGGGGCTGCTGAAGCTGTGGCCCCCTGGAGCGGGAGGTGCCGAATGAATATTTGATGGAGGAGGTGTCAGGTGGCCAAGCAGGCTGTGGCTGGGTAGGGGATCCCTTACCACGGAGCCTTCCCCCTCCATAATGCCGGGGTGCGGGTACAGGGGGTGGACGTCCTGGGGGGATGGAGGTCCTGAGACCCTGAAGACCGAAGCTGCCAAGGGGAACACCCACCCACAACTCAGCTCTCAGCACACAGCTGGGGACCTTGAGGATCAGGGCACAGGGCTCTTCTGAGGCCCCCCACAGCGGGGGACAGCAGAGCTGGCTGCAAGTCTGCTGGGGAGCCCAGTGTCTGGCCCTGCAGGGCACCCCTTGGTTCAGGGACACCCACAGTGGAAGGAGAGGCAGCTCGCCAGCTCTGGGGAGGGACGTCGCCCATGGGCTCAGGGGCACTGGCTTTGGCCCCACCCAGGGGAGGAGGCCCCTGAGGCCCAAATGCACAGGGTTGGAGGATGTGCGGCATCAGGGGCCTGCCCTGTGCTGTCCTCACAGCTGGGCCCCAGCTGGGGCTGCTGGCCCTCCACCTGCCATTGCTCTCCTTGTTTTTGGTGAGATTTGAGCTGGCCCACTGAGGGGAGGAGGAGGAGGGCAGGAGCCTCTCTCTAGGACCTCTCTGGCTTTGGCCCCAGGGGAGGAGGCCGCTGAGGCCCAAGGAGAAGCAAGGCCTGGCCTTCCCCAGGGCGGTGTGCGGGCCCCTTGCTGGGCATGGGGTTCCACCCAGGTGCACAGACCCCAACACAAAGATGTCCCGGAACGGGCTTCACCACGGGGCAGGCACCCTCACCAGGAGGGCAAGGCTGGCGCTCCTGGACTGCTCTCAGGGCCTTCGCGAGGGTGACGCGGACAGAAGCAGGCAGGCCTGCTGAACGCTTGCCCTAAAATGGGGGGCTCCTGGGCTTAGCGGTCTTTGGCTGAGACAGAAGCCCACTCTGGATCCACATCCCATCACCTGGGACCCTGTCGGGAGCCGCAGCACCCCCGAGTCTGCTGCTGGGGCGGGGCAGCCCCCCCATTCCCTGCCTCACTGCTGAAGCGAAGAGTGCAGGGTCTGCGGGGCTGGCTGGCAGGGGCCCCTCTGGTGGGGAGGACAAAAGAGGCGCCAAGAAGCCAGGCCTGGGGAATGATTCTGGCCTCAGCAGAGGCCCTGCAGCCTGGGGACCTCAGGCCACCCTTCGGGTCCCCAGGCAGAAGCCTGCTTCCCTCCTCACCACCGAGAAGCCCTGGGAAGTCACCCTGAGCTCCCAGGTCCTTGCCTGTAATTGGTGGCTGAGGTGAGGTAGCACCTCATAGGGAGCACTCATAGAGAGCACTCATAGGGAGCACCTCATAGGGAGCACTCATAGAGAGCACTCATAGAGAGCACTCATAGAGAGCACTCATAGGGAGCACCTCATAGGGAGCACCTCATAGGGAGCACTCATAGGGAGCA